>PVKH010031357.1:0-12343 GCA_004027955.1 Chaetophractus vellerosus
AACCCTGGAGACGTTGGCAGCCATCTTCCTCCAACACGTGGACTTTGGTATGGGAAGAAATTTATGCTTTGTGGCCTGGTAACTGTAAGCTTCTACCCCAAATAAATACCCTTTATAAAGACCGACCAACCTTTGGTATATTTCAAAAGGCACACCTTTGGCTGACCACAGAACAGCATGTAAGATGTAGCAGCTGGATACGGTTGAGACTACTTGTCTACTGTGATTTCTCTCCTGGTTTGAAAATGATGTTTGAATTCAACTTCCTGTGTTATGCCTTGCAAGAGTCCATTTTTCTTTATAAAACCAAAAGAATTTTCCGTGTCCCTGCTCTCCCCAAATCATTTACAACTACGCTAAATAAGACCAATCTTGGCAATAAGTGCATGCATTTCAGTCTTCAATTTAAGTCTTTTTAGTTTAATTTATTTAGAATATTTATTGGGTACCACTCTACATAAAGAACTACTCTATTCACTGTTCCATGGCAAAACTGCTGCAACATGCCATGTTGATTAAACATGGGCTTAGATTTTTGCCACAATAGCTCCTTTAAATTTAGGCACTTTGAAGAACAGACAAAAATGCAGCGAACCACTTCAATTCTAGATTAAAGGAAATGTCTAGCTTCTGAGAAGAGGGCCTACCATAGAGTTCATTTATGTTCTTTGCCTTTTTCAGATTGTGCTAAGCCACTGCCTTCACCACTGCTTGCAAAACTGGGGTCTAATTAGTGAAGAGATTTGCCTTCTCTGCCTATTCCCGGCAACCTTATTTCAATTCATGGGGTCAGTGGTTAAGACTCAAAGTCAGCTGACTCCATTCTTCCCTTTTCCTAGAAATCACATGCCTATTGTTAAGATGTTGGATCATTAAAAGTCAGAGCCACAGAGCCTCCGTGCGGCCTGTAGACGCCTCCTCTTCCAGCTCACAGCACTGGATGAGCTCATCCTAATTACACGGAAAACTGAAGGTCAGTGCATTAAATTAATGCAGCAGTATATTTCAAAGGGGCTTATGACCTCCCCTCCCTATTACAATTTGGTCAGTGAAAATGGTTCTCTCCTTCCCACTGCCAATACTGTCAACAGACATTCAGCAGAGAACAATTGGGAGTATTGAAACATGTAATTAAGTACTGCTTAAAACTACTCTATTCTAATTAATAGAGCCAATTTGCACAATATGTAATCTTTTCAGGTCTTTAGTACAGTCCAATGGTCTTCAGTAAGCAGCTCTAATCTCTTCAGGCTGAGGAAAGAAAAGCGATTTTCTAACTTTACTCTTCTTTTAAAAGCAGGGGCTGAATGCCAACCAGTGCTTTGCATGTTTACTCCACTGGCGTCAAATCTGGAATTCTGGCAAACTGCTCACTAGTGCTGGGTTTCCAGCCAAAACTCGACCAGAGACAAATGTAGGCAACATGCTGACATTGCAAAACAGAAACTGGTGACATATAAGATTTGCCTTTTTAATAAAATGGAGGTAGTTTTGAAACCAAAGATCAAGTTTAAAATTCCATCGTATTTTTAAAGCTATGATTTAGCAAATTATCAGCCAAGAACACATACCTTTGCATTTGTTCGTTGTCTTATCCAAAATTGCCTTCGTGGAGACTATTTTTCCATATCTAAAAAATTTTTAAGAAAGAAAAAAAAGAAAGAAGTTATAATCAACCTTTATTAAAGTCAAAGTCCAAAGAATACACATACCTTTTAACAAGCTTTAAAGCACAAAATGTTATTTCCTAGGGGACAGGAAATGGGAATCTAAACTCAACACTAAGCTAGAAAAAGGGGAATGGCCAGGCCTCCCATTCAAATCTTTGGATAACAGTTTGATGTTTAACTTTGAACCATCAGGTGCTTACTTGACAATCTTGGGACAAAAAAATGGCATATGAACCCTTTACAATTATTTTCTTCTGTGGTCATATGATAAAGCCAAATGCAAGTCTCCATATTATTAAAAGGAAAGTGAGATGATCTACACAGCCTTTATGAAATAATAAAGGGAGAACAGCAGCCTGCATTCTTTCCTTTCATTTTTGTTCTGCAGACAGTGCTCCCTTCACAAGGGGGCCGTGTTGGTGCAGGTATGATATATTTATTAAATAATACACAGTATAGTGTGGACTCAGTACGGGGTCTGTGGTTTTCACCCGACTGGCAAAGGGTTCTGCGGAACAAAAAAGGTTAAGAACCCCTGTACTGTATCATCACAGAAGGACACACATGCACATCACACGTTTTACACATCTAACGGTATGTTTAAAGCAGGTCATTTTTACCAAAGATTTTGAGAACGGTTTATAAATGCATTTATTAACACATCTTCTAACTTATTAGTATGAACGGATTTTCTCTTATACCAATGTGTGTGCATGAACACATGTACAAGAAATAGTCAATGACGAAAATAACACAATGAACCGGGGATTATACAAGCATTTTCATGAGGAGTATGTTCAAGTTCCTTAATGTGCGAAAGAAGCTGGGGAGAGAAGGAAGAAAATTCAGAACATTAAAAAACTAGTGCAATGCTACTGAAAACCAAATGAGAGCCTAATTTGTATATATGTCCTAAGCCCACACCTTCCCATAGGACCAGACGCATGATGAAAAGCACTCTTATTTATCTATGCTTATCTTCTAAGATTTGGGAGAAAACCTTTGAAAACATTTTTTTCTTATTTCCCTAAAAATCAAAACAAAACTTTGGGGAATGTACAAAACTTACTTCATGTATCGGAGACTCAAAGTTTCCTCAATTATACATGGTAAATTCCTAGTTTCCTATATGTTAACTTAAAAATTTTCACATTTTCTCTCATATAACTTCTTCATAATTGATTTTGAGGACAAAAAGAGTCATAAAAGTTTTAGGAAACAGAAGTATCTGTGCAACAGTCTAAACCATTTTCAACACGGCAGATTTCAATTTTTATGTATTGAAAAAAAAAAGCTGAAATATATTAATCTAGAAGATACAACTGACTTAAATCTCTTTTCTCCCCCAGTTAATTTTTCCTTATCTTCACTCTGTATAATCATGTAATGAAGTCATTACTAACTAGGCATGAAAGTAGAGATAATTTAAAGGTTCTAATGACAACTATATCCAAGAAGCATAATGCTACATAAGCACCTTCAATTCCCTGCAGATTCTGAGTATTTGTAACCTTAACACAGGTCAGTAAACTTACCAAAAAACAATTTTCACAAAATCCAGGAAAAAATAAGTGGTTGAAAGTTACTTTTTACACTTAATCTTAGCCAAAAGGCTGAGAAGCAATGAAAGATTACCTTCTATAGCAACCATTTATCCACCTATGTTACATGCTTGGTATTTAGTCACATTCTCTCGTTTGCCCAAATCTTAGACGGAAGCAATTTTTAGACTGCATTCCTGCCTCGTACCTTTCCAAAAGGAGGGGAGAAAGTTGGTATGACTCATTTTTAGGATAAGGGACTGAGAGTCGAGGGCTCTCTAAGGTCACAGAATTCAGGGTCTTTTTTGTAAAACAGAGGGAAGGAAATTTGGGGGAAGGTAAAGATCTAGCCTTCTAGCCTCCCCGTTCTGCTCTAGTTTAAAGGTGGGAAAGATTCAGGGTAAGATGTTGAGAAAAAGAATGTGGGAAGTAGGAAAAAAGAAGTCTTGTGGCAGCAGGGATACTCAATCCATGCCATACCCACTTCTTTCAGGTCCTCTTCGATCTTTTTGCTACATTTGACACTCTTGGCACTTCTACATTCTGTGCGGTGTACCCCTCTCAGCTGCTGGGGCCCTGTGCTCTGGGATCTCATCTCATTTTTCTCAGCACCCAGTCTGTGGTTCTTTGCCCACTGAGCCTCTCCTCCCCCCTCCTTAACAGAGTACTTTTGTCAAGCTTCATATGTGAACCCCAAGGCTTCCTTTTTCTTAGGAAATTCATCCAAGGCCATGGTTTTAATTAACGCATCTCTGCTGACGATGCCCAATCCTCCTTCCTGTTTTTTTTTCCTTAATCCCATTGAAGCTTTAGTTTTTGTCCCTTCCTCTTTCTACTTAAGTACTTTACCATCATCTCACACTCACCATTTTCTAAATTATATCCTCAATAGCACCCCAAACACACTGTGCCCTGTCTCCTCTCCATCTCTTTCCACTCATTAGCATGTCATTCTCCCAAACTTCCACCAAGCTCCAGGCCCTTGGGACATCACTAACTGAGCTATTCTTGAATCCAGTTAATCAGTAACTCTTCTGAGTTCTGTCTTTGATAAATAGTCACTCTTTCTACCCTTGACTGTGCCTGGATTGACAGAGAAAGCGCACAGTAGTTCTTCCTGCCCGTAGCCTCTGGTCCTTCCAAACCTATCACGTCTCTCCATAACCCTGCCCTTCCCATGCTTAAAGGACCTGTTCAAACATCTCTTCTGTGAAACCTAATTCCCCTCGTAGTAGTAACCTCTTCAACCATACAGCTGGTAATATTATAAGAAATGAGAAAGGGGATTACAGTGATTGCACTCCTACTCACGTTCCAGGTACTGTGGCAGGCATGCTGCATGTGTGAGCCTTATTCAACTCCCCAATGACCCTATGAGGAAGGTGCTGTTTATTCCTACGTTTTTGGCAAGTGGGAAAAAAAAAGCTCATACAAATTTTGGGCCTAAGATATTGCCTAAAATCCTAAAGCTCAAAAAGTGATGTTTCAGTTATCACTATAAATTATCAGAGAAACAAGTTTCCTTTATATACTCAGAGTATAAAAGGAGGGGGACAAAACAGAAGGTCTCTTCTGCTAAGGTATTGGAACAGATTATCTAGGCCAAAGGAGTTTTTGTTGTCGCTGTTTGATATAAATACAAGAAACAAACATGTGGGTTGTGGTTGAAAAATGGATAGAGACAGGAGGAAGAGGGGAAGAGAAATTTCTGAAACTGATCACTTTTACTTTCTATTGTGGTTTTCATCATGATTTGCAGGTTAAGGCTGAAAGACCATGCTTTCACAGAAAGCCAGAAAACACCTTTTGCTCTGAGGTGGGGCTACCACGTATTGAACTCCTGCAGGTAAATGGATGATCAGGAAGCTGCTAAGGTGGAGTTCCCTGAGGGGTGCTGAAGGGCTCCCCTCCCCTAAGACATCTTTTCTTTGGGGCTGCTCACTCACATTGCTCATAGCACAAGAGGTTTCTATTAAACTAGACTCCTGAACTAGAAGAATGGAAGTCACTCAGGCTAAGTTTCCTCTCAGTCAACCAGATTGTGGGAATGGCGTACAGAACACGTCAGTTCTGAAGACAAGAGAAAAGGGCCAGTAAAGGTCCAGGGCTAGTTCACAGGCAAGAGCCATCTGTCTAAGTCAGGAGTCGGAAAGGGACAGACAGTGTTCCGAGCAGTCAGGATCTCCCTCTTCTCATTTTACTTGGGACTAGGGGCAAAGAGAAGCAACATCATATCATTAAAATTTAGTCTAATTCTACTGTAGATACTCAATGCTTTCAAGAATAGCATAAATCTTGGTAAAAAGTCATAAAGCAACCAGATTTCCACCACCACCCCCTTGTTCATGTTTGAAGCTTAATTTTTTTAAAATTTTTATTTGTTTTTTAAATCAAAATTAAGGAACAGGGAAACACAAGGTACTGGGATAAACAAGTCTGCTGCTCAGGAAAACTCACATTCTATGAACACAAAGAGTTGGATTCAAGAAAGCAAGCCTTAGCATTTTTTAGGAGGGAAAAAAAAAGTTCATATGAAGAAGCTTTGGATTTTAGCCAACTTCAAAATAACAATGCTCAGACCACAGCCTTGGCCACTCAGAAAATAATAATCTTTGTTAAGAGCAGATCATCTACTCCACAGGAAACTCTGACAATAAAAGGATAAGGAGTAATTAAGAGATATGACTACAGAAGAATTAAATTCAAAAGGAGATAAAAAGCAAAAAATCATATTTAAACCTATTGTCCCAAACAAACTTGGTTAACAAAAGCAGTTATTTCCATAAGCCTTTTGCGTAGAATCTACTAAAACTTTTTTTGTTCCAGTTTTATCCACTTCTTTCTCATTTCCATTTATATCTTTCCCTTCATTTCTTGTAAGATAAAATCCAAGTATATTTCAGTTTACATTTAGTATATAAAGCCTAATTCCCCATTACTTAATCCCTCCTAAATTCTACCTTGTTGTTTAGTTAATTTCAATTACAAGAGAAATACATGCTTACTGTAATTAGAAGACACAGAAAAGTAAGTTGAAAACAAAATCACCTGAAGTGCTGGATATGAACATATCTTCACAGACTTGGTCCAATGTGCATGTGCGCGCGCGCGCACACACACACACACACACACACACACACACACACTTCTTCCAACAGGGAACTTTTTAACCTTCCCAGTTAGTTACAAGAAAAGATGCTCTGTAGAGTGGAATCCACTCCAACCACCACCAACAGGTGGCGATAATGGTTGATGAGTTATTTTAATATGGGTCATTCCAGTTGTAAATTCATTTAAGGCACCTTGGCATCATTTCCAATGTTTGTGGTTAGTTTTGGGACATTTTATGAACATTATTAAACTTGGAAAAGCAATGAGTTTGTTGAAAATACTACTAATAAGTACTCATAATGTAAACCAATAAAGATAATTTTTAAAAGTTTGAGAAAGGGGTAAACATTGCTCATGCATATGGGACAATGGCTTGTTTGTTTTAACAGCGGAACTGCTTCTGAAGGACAAAGAGGGGCGCATGCATCTTGTGAGAGATGACACTACACCTGTGCAAATGACAGTAACTAGCATGAAGGAAGGACGGGTTGAAAATGAGAAGAAAAAGAAAGAAGAGGAACAAAATAACTCAGGAAGTGGCTACAGGATCAGCATCAACCTAGTGAGCTAGCACAGGGGAATAAGAAAAGCAACTGCTTACATTTATATAGCACTTATCGCATGCCAAGTATTATTCTAAGTGCTTTAGGTAAATTATTTTAATCCTAACAACAATCTTTTGAGAAGGGAGAATATGATTTCCACTTGGTAGACATGAAACTGAGGAACACAGCGAGTCAGGGACCTGCTCAAAGTACACAGCTAATAAGAAACAAAGTTGGAAGGCAGGAAGTTTGCTTTGGAGTTTAAAGGCCAAGCATGTTGACAGCCGCAGAAGCTTTGGTCAGGAACCACAGATTGTTTCACAGGTTCAATGCAATGCCCGCTCTCAAGCTACATAACTCTAAATGAGTGAGGGGATGAGGGGACAGGGTCTGTAATTGTCAAAAACTTCTCTAAAACAGATGCACAAAGTGAAGAAAAAAAAACACCAAAAAATAAATAAAATAAAACAAAACAGATGCAGATAACATACAGAAAAGAGTTACTTGCCTAAGATTTCCTGTGTAAATGATATTGTTCTATTTTGGAATAAGATGCCCAGTAGAATACATATATCAGTGTGGAGGAAGTGAGACTGCTTTACAGTCTAAAGGGTATAAGTCACATCAATATTTGGTAGGAATGAATTTGGCATCATAAGTAAAAACCTATCATTATCTTGGACTAGCAAGAGGAAAACAAAACACACATGACCCCAAAACATGCACAGATAATATTGTTTATGTAGTTTTCTAACTTGCTGATATATTTTCTCAGTGGTCTCTCAGGAAAAGGCGATTTGCCAAAATTTGTTTTAGTGCATCTAAGAAAGGTTGAATGGGGGGAATAAAAAGTTATAAATTTTATCAGTTTTGCCAATACTAAAGCCTGTTAGAGAACGAGGCCTAAAATTAAAAAGTAGAGCCATTTACTAATGTAATGCTGATCCCTCATCACCTTGAATAATTCATCTGGTTACATTTTCTTTCTTTCTCTGGTACAGAAACTGGTAAGCATATGAAGATGAGATACAAGACATGTGAAACTAAAACATTAGGCAATCACCGGTAGATCAAGATGATGGTATAAGAAGTTCCACGGTGCCGTTTCTCCACAGATTCTTTGAACATCTAGCAAAACTAGAAGAGCCATCTTCCTCAAACTCCAGAAAACAGTGAAGGGTTGCAGTAACAAGATGAATAAGGAATCAACACAACTTAGCTTTAAAACAGATAGGAGAAGCTCAGGGCACCCCTGCTGGCCCCTCCTACCACACCGTCCTCACCCTTAGTGGTGTGACAGGAGCCAGCCAGGTCCCATTGTCCTCCCTGGGTTCTGTTCAGGCAGGAGCAGAGTAATCCCTATGAACATACGGGGGTCTGTATATCAGTGCCAATCAATCTGGTGCACCACCCCTCTCCAGCTCCCTCACCCAGAATTTACCCGGCAAACAGAAGCAACTTGCAGACAGCTAAATCAATGTAAGAAACAAATAAGTCAAAATAGCCTGGGGCAAAGGATTACTTGCTTTAAAACCACCAAAAGAGCACCCAGGCGGAGGCGAAATTCTATTTCATAGGGAGTAGAGGGGACATTTGAATTACTGTAATCGGAATTCCTAAATCCAGGAGCAAGCATAATCCCAGAACAAGACAAAGGCTAATATAATATCTAGAGAAGCTTGCACTTCACATTCGTCTCAGGTCGATTCTCTTGAGAGGAGAGTTAAACTCTTGAGGAGACCTCCAGCCAACAAAAAGCCAATTTGCAAAACTGTGAAAGTGTTTTTGTTTTTTGCATGAGTTTGTTTTTGCTACCTCCTGGCAATCAAGGAAATCTCAGTAATATCACTAGCTGGTCACAAACCTAAAGAACATATAGCTTAGGGACTATATCCCAGGATTAACACCTTAGAATATGAAAATGCACAGAGTAAAAAAAAAAAAAAAAAAGACTACAAGACAAAGATTCAGGAAATGCTGGTCCATCTGAAGGAATAGGATAAAAGTCCAGATATCAACAAAGAAGACCTGACTTTTTACACACAGCACAAGGATATTTTAAAAAATTGATCCTCAATATGCTCAAAGAGATAAAGGAAAGCAAAGAGAAATATCTAAAGGATATCAGGAAAACAATGAATGAACAATATGAGAGTGTCAATAAAGAGAAATTTGAAAGGGAACTAAACAGAAATACTGGAGTTGAAGACCATAATAACTGAGCTGAAAAATTCCCTAGAGAGTTTCAGCAGATTAGAGTTGGCAAAAGAAAGAAGCAGGGAACAAGAAGATGACAATTGAAACATTCAGGCTGAGGAGTAGAAAGAAACAAGAATTTTAAAAAGTGAACAGTGCTTAAGAGACTTGTTGGATTACCACCAAGAATACCAATATAGGCATTATGGGAGTAGCAAAAGGAGAAGAAAGAAAGGGACAGAAGGAATAGCAAAGAAATGTGGCAGAAAACCCTCCAAATTTAACAAAGAACATGAATATGCATATTCAAGAATCCCAAAGAACCCCAAACAGGATAAACTCAAAAGAACCACACAGACACCTAGTAATCAAAACTGCTGAATACCAAGAACAAAGAGAGAGTTCTGCAAGCTTCAAGAGAAAAGCAATGTGTAATGTACAAGGGAGTCCCAATAAGATTAAGTGCTGATTTCTCTTTAGAAACTACTGAGGAAAAGAAAGCAGTGGGATGAAATTAAGTGCTGAAAGAAAACAACTGGAAACAAAGGCTTTTTATAACTGGGGAGAATGTCTTTAAAAAAACAAGGATGAGATTAAACCTTCCCAGATAAACAAAAACTATGTTTATCACTAGACCTGTCCTATAAGCAATCAAAAGGGATTTCTATAGACTGACAGGAAAGGACACCAGAGGACCAAATCAGGATAAAGAAATAAAGACCTCCAGTAAAGGTCAACATATGGGCAATTATAAATGCCAGTACTATTGTACTGAATTTTTGGGTTTGTAACTCCACTTTTACTTCTTACAGGTTCTAAATTACAAATGCATAAAAAGTGATGACATCTATGGCATAGCACATACAATGTATAAAGATATAATCTGTAACAAGTACAACAAAAGGTGAGGGGACAGAGGGGTATAGGAACAGTGTTTGTACATGCTAATTGAGGTAAGTTGGTATCAAATGAAACAATATTGTTATAGATTTAGAATATTATATGTAAGCCCCTTGATAATGAAAGAAAGAAACAGAAAGAAATGGAAAAAAAAAGACTCAAAATGGTACAATACAAAAAATTTAAAAACATGAAAATAAGCATTAATGAAAGAACTGAGGGACACAAAAGGTACAAGACCTACAAATGCCAAAAAGCAAGATGGAAAAATAAGGTCCTGCATTATCAATAGTTACTTTAAATATAAATGGATAACATTATCCAGTCAAAAGTCAGAGATGGACTGAATGGATATGAAAAGCATTACCCCAGTACATGCAGTTTATAAGCAACTTGCCTTAAATTCAAAGGCACAAGTCAGCTGAATGTGAAAGGATGGAAATAAACATACTCTGCAAAGTAACCAAATACTAATATCACACAAAGTACACATTAGACAAAAACTGTTATAAGTGACAATGAAGTTCACTATATACTGATAAAGGAGTCAATTCAACAAGAACATAACAGTTATGAATAAATACTTACCTAAGGGCAAGAGCCCCAAAATATGGGAAGCAAATATTGACAGATTTGAAAGGAAAAAATAGACGGTTCTATTTTTCTTTTAAAGATTTATTTATTTATTTTCCCTCCCCCCTTGTTGTTTTGTGCTGTCTACTCTCCATGTGTTCTTCTGTGTCTGCTTGTCTTCTCTTTAGGTGGCACCGGGAACCAATCCCGAGACCTTCCGGAGTGGGAGAGAGGTGCTCAATCTCTTGCGCCACCTCAGCTCCCTGGTCTGCTGTGTCTCTTATGGTTTCTCCTCAGTGTCTCTTTTTGTTGCATCACCTTGCTGTGCCAGCTATCTGGGTGGGCCACCACTCCAAAACAGGCCAGCTCGCCGCATGGGCCAGCTCACCCTTCACCAGGAGGCTCCAGGAATTGAACCCTGGACCTGCTAGATGGGAAGCAGGAACCCAATCGCTTGAGCCACATCTGCTTCCCAGATGGTTCTATATTAACATTAGGAGATCTATATTAATAATAGGAGACTTCAATAAACCACTTTCAAAAATAGAACATCTAGACAAAAGATCAATACAGAAATAGAAGACTTGAATGATACTCTAAACCTACTAGACCTAACATATATAGAACACTTCATCCAACAGCAGCAGCAGAATACACATTCTTCTCTAGACCACACATCATTCTCCAGGATAGACCATATGTTAGATCACAAAACAAGTCTCAATAAATTAAAAATATTGAAAATTTTCAATGCATCGTCTCCTACCACAATGTAATGAAACTAGAAATCAAAAACAGAGGGAGAACTGGAAATTAAACAATGTGCTTTTAAACATCCAATAGGTCAAAGAAGAAATCACAAGGAAATGAGCAAATATCTTGAGGCAAATGAAAATACAACATAGCAAAACGTATGGGATGCAGCAAAGGCAGTACTAAGAGGGAAACTCATAGCTCTAAATATTTATATAAAAAGGAAGGAAGATCTCAAATCTGACACTTAACCTCACAACTGGAGAATCTGGAAGAAGAGAAAGCTAAATGCAAAGTGAGCAGAAGGAAGAAAGTAACAAAGATTAGAGGGGTGATGAATGAAATAGAGAATAATAAAGATACAGAGAGAATAAACAAAATCAGAAGTTGGTTCTTTGAAAATAATAATAAAATCAACAAACCTTTAGTTCGAGTAGCAAACACAAAAAAGAGAAAGGATGCAAATAACTAAAATCAGAAATGAAAAGGAGACATTACTACTGACCCCACAGAAATAAAAAGGATTATTAGAGAATACTTTGAACAGTTATATGTCAATAAATTAGATTACCTACATTGACTCAAGAAGAAATAGAAGTTCTCAACATATCAATAACTAGTGAAGAGACTGAATCAGTAATCAAAAACCTCCTGTGGCAGTTTAAGATTATTTTATGAATCCCGAAAAGAGAATCATGATGTTTGTAAACTAATCTATTCCTCTGGGTGCAAATGCATTAAATTTAGCCGAGGGGTCTTTGATTAGATTATATCTTAAGGCTGATTTAGGGCTTTTTATTCAACCACGTCAATGGGCATGACTCAGAATGAGTCCTCGCCCCCTTGCTAGGTCTGATATAAACAGACACTCGTGTAGACAGACACAGGAAGAGAGAGAGCTCTGTTATTTTTTATCCTGCCATATGACAGAAAGGAGAAGGCTCAAATAGCTGAGGCCCTGGGGAGATGGGAGCCATTTGCCTGATAGCTTACAGCTGAATTTGGGAAGAAAGCAGTATAGCCAAGACTGATATAGGAAGCCCTAAGAGACAAG
>PVKH010031358.1:0-12340 GCA_004027955.1 Chaetophractus vellerosus
TGGGGGCTCTGCCCTGCCCGTGGCGGCTTTTTGCCTTGCCCACGGCGGCTCTGCCCCGCCCACGGTGGCTTGCCTTTCTAAGGCCATCTGCCCGCTCAGAGAGGTCCCCGGGAACCAAACCCGGGGCCTCCCATGTGGTACCCCAGCACGCTCTTATCCACTGAACTATCTAGCCGGGCCCTCTTGTAACTTTTTTTTAATTTAAAGGCTATTTTGTCTGGCAAGAATATAGCTACTCTGCTCTCTTTTGGCTACTATTTGCATGGAATATCTTTTTCAAACCCTTTGTTTTCAATCTCTTTGTGTCTTTGCCTCCAAAGTGAGCCTTTCATAAAGAGCATATAGATGGATCATGTGTTTTGTTTATCAACTCTACCAATCACCACCTTTTAATTGGTGAATTTAGTTCATTCACATTTAAAGTAATTACTTATAAGGAAGGATTTACTTCTTCCACTTAGCACTTTTTCTGTATATAATATTAATTTTATTTCTTAATTACTCTATTACTGCTCTTCTTTTGTATTTAGTTGATTTTTAGTAGTGTACCATTTTAATTCCCTTCTTTCCTTTTCTGTATATTTTATAGTTATTTTCTTAGTGGCTACTTGAAGATTACAATTAACACTTTAAACTTAAAGCAACCTAGTTTAAATAACAACTTAATTTCAATAGTATACAATCACTCTGCTCCTATACATCTTTGTCCCTTCTCCTTTATTTTGTTGTTTTTACAAATCACATCTTTATACATTGTGTGCCCATTAAAATGTATTTATAATTATTATCATTTGCCTTTTAAATCACATAAGCAAAAGAAAGGAGTTACAAACCAAAAGTACAATAATACTGGCTTTTACTTACATTTTCCTATGTAGTTACCTTTACCAGTACTCATTTCTTCTGCTTAAGGCTTTGCATTACTGTCTAGTGTCCTTTCATTTCAGCCTGAGGGACTCATTTTATTTAGCATTTCTCATAGAGCAAGTCTATTGGTAATAAGCTTCCTCAGTTTTTGTTTATCTGGAAATGTCTTCATTTCTCCTTCATTCTTGAAGGATGAATTTGCCATATATAGATTTCTTGCTTGACATTTTTTCATTCTGGAATTTAGATGTGTCATTCCACTGCTTTATGGGCTCCATTATTTCTGCTTAGAAACTAGCTGTTAGTCTTATTGAAGATAGCTTGTTCGTGAGGAATCACTTCTCTTGCTGCTTTCAAAATTCTGTCTTTGGCTTTCAACAATGTGACTATAATATATCTTGATGTGGGTGTCTTTGAGTTTATCCTGCTTGACGTTAATAAAGCTTCTTGAAAATGTATATCTGTGTCTTTAATCAAATTTTATTTCAAATACTTTTCCTGCCCTTTACTCTTCTCTTTCTGGTACTTCTATGATGACTGTGTTGGTATGTTTGATGGTGACCACAGGTCCCTCAAGTTCTGTTCATTTTCTTCATTATTATTTCTTTCTGCTCCTTAAACTGGATGGTTTCAATTGCCTTTATCTTCAAGGTCTCTGATCCTTTCTTCTGCCTGTTCAAACCTGCTGTTGAGCCTTCAAGTGAATTTTTTTATTTTAGTTATTGTGCTTTTCAGCTCCAGAATTTTTATTTGGTTCCTTTTTATAATTTCTCTTCTCTATTGATATTCTTTCTCACTTTGTTCCTACTTCATTTTCCTGATTTTCTTTAGTTATTCATAGTTTGCTTTAGCTCTTTAACATATTTAAGACAGTTGATTTAATGTCTTTGACTAGAAATTCCAACATTGGGCTTCCTCAAATATTATTTCTGTCACATTCTTTTTTTCCTGTGTATGAGTCACATGTCCTTGTTTCTTTGTATGCTTTGTAATTTTTGTTGTCAGCTGGACATATTTAAGTATCATAATGTGTTGCCTCTGGAAATCTGATTCTCCCACTCCTTGGGGATTGCTGGTTTTTTGCTTACTGAGTACAGCCGCCATCTGTGACTTGTCAAATGATTTTTATAAAGTGTGTAATCTCTGTTGTCTGCTGTCTTAAATGCCTAGTTCCAAAAAAGGGTGTGGGGGAGGGTTGTACTGTTCATTTAAATCTTCTAATAGGCGCTGTCACCAGGATAAGCCACTGCAGCCCAAGAAAGTCAAAACCAAGTTCATGTCTCTCCCATATTCCCTTTCCTGTTTAAGTGAATTCTCTCCAGAAGGGCAGTCTTGGTCTACCCTAAAAGTGTGAGAGGTCTGTGTTAAGTACACCAGCTCTGAAGTCCCAGGCTTTTTCTCCCAATCCTAATTCAAGTTTGAATGAACCTAGACTCAATAGAGCTTGTTAAATGAGTGACCTATGGACAGCTTCTTTATGGAAAGAACCATGTCTAATTTATCATTTTTACCCTTGGATAATAAATGTCATCTCTTTGTGCTTTCCCTTTCCTCTTCAGCAAAAATGGGTGTAACATAGTGTGTCTCAGAGGGATATAAAGAGGATGAATGAGATGATATTTGCCAAGGACTTAATCCAGTGTCTGGTACATAATAAACCTAATAAGTAATCAACAGTTACTGATTTTATCATGCAGTCCAACTCAAAAAAAAAAAAGCCAAGCATCTGTGCCAGTCCCTGGGAGAGCACCACCAGACCAACCAAAATGCCAACCCCCAATTTTGGGGGGGACATGGTCCCCATAGCCACCACTCCAGAAATGCATGTTGCTATCCCCAAAGCCACAGCAGGGCTGAGAAATGGGGGCAGTAGCTGGTCCAGGTGTACTGCTCATTTAATGAAAGATCAGCAGCCTCTCCATCAAGCGTTCCCCTTGTTCTTTTTAAGTGTCCCATCAGGTTCCAGAGTTCCAAAATAATTAATTCCAAGCACTGTTTTCAGCTCAATAGTTGCCCCAGTGCTAGCCCCTAGAGCTTCCCACTCTGCCATTTTGCCAATTGATTCTCATCCAGCTATGGATCTCACCCCACAAGCATTCTCACCTTAGATCCCTATTTCAGAATTTGGAATTTAGAGTCTTTTTGGTTTCTACACCAAAACTTTGTAATGACCATAAAGCCACAATGTAGATGGTTATATAGAGTCAACCATTATGTGTATATTTTAATAAGCGTCAACCACCCAGAAAAGGAGAGGCTAGTCTCTCCAAGAGTATTACAGATGGAAGAGATCTGTGCAGAGGCAAAGAGGTCTGTCTTTGATGTGGAAAGGAGTTTAGGGAAGTTAATGCAAAGCACCCAACTTTTAGGACTTGACAACTGATTTCCCAACATTTTTTAAACTCTTTTATTGAAATATAACTTACATACAGAAAAGTATATGATTTATAAGTGAAAATCAATGCAAAAGTAAATATACCCCTGTAACCACCACCTAAATCAAGAAATGAAACATTATTAGTACCCCCAAAAATTCCCCCTTGCATCCCCTCTTAGTGTCTATCCTGACTTCTATGCCCAGTTTGCCTGTTTTTGAACTTTATATAAATGCAATCTTATAATATTTCTGTGTCTGGCTTGTTTTGCTTAACATTATGTTTGTGAGATAATCCTTCTTGCAGATAACTGTAATTTCTATTACTGTTTAGTATTCTGTGTATGCTATATCATAATTTATCCATCCATCATACTTCCAATTTGGGCTATTATGAATAATGCTATAATAAGTATTCTAATCTTTGTCTTTTGGTACACATATATATGTGTCTTTCTCTTGGGTGTCTATCTAAGAATGGAATTGCTGGGTCATAGGATAGACATATGTCTACCTTTAGTAGGTACTATGAAATGGTTTTCCAAAATTGTTGTACCAATATACATTTCTACCATGTAATAAGAGTTCTAATTGCTCCAAGAACTTAGTGTTGCCTGTTTCATTCATTATAGCAATTCTTCTGGGTATGCAATGGTGTTTCACTGTGATTTTAATTTTCCTCATACCTAATGAAGTTGAGTACTTGTTCATATAGTTATTGACCACTTGGACATACCTGTTGAAGTACCAGAGCCGGAGATTGAACCCAGGATCTTGTATGTGGGAAACCGGCACTCAACCACTGAGCTATATCAGCTCCCTCTTTGTATATTTTAGATCTGAGGACTTTGTATTACAAATTTCTTCTGTCCTGTGGCTTGACTTTTCACTGTCTTAAGGTGTTCCTTTTAATTAGTACTTTTTGTGTCCTGTTTAAGAAGTCGCCTATCCAAAGGCCATGAAAATATTATCCTAAATTTTATTCCAAAACCTTTGTTTTACAATTCACATTAAATTTGAGGGAATGACATGAGTTGTAGGGATCAGTCAAGAACCTGTTTTTTTCCTGAATGAATATCCAGTTGGCCCAGCACCATTTATTGCAAGGACACCCTTTCTCCATTGCCTTGCAATGTCATCTTATGTGTGATGTCTTTTTCTCAATTCTCTATTCTCTTCCATTTGTCTTTCTGTCCTTGCTTCAGCACCGTGTTATCTTGATAACTGTGACTTTGTAATAAATTTTGATTTCTGTAGTATGGATCTTCTAGCTTTACTTTTCTTCAGGGATGCTGTGGCCATTCTTGGCCATTTGTACTTCCATATAAAGCTTAGAATCACCTTCTAAATTTTCACCAAACAAAATTTGCAGGTATCTTATTATTTTTTTTATGTGTTTTATTAGAGAAGTTGTGAGCTTGTACAACAATCATGCATAACATGCAAATTTCCCACACATCACCCCTCCATTAACACCTTGCATTGTTGTGGAACATTTGTTACAGATTAGGAAAGAACACCATCAAAATATTACTACTATGGGCCATAGCTTACATTTGGTATATTTTTTCTGTACAACCCCCCCCCCCATTATTAACGCCTTGTATGAGTACTTTCTATTTGTTACAGTTTGTGAGAGAATGCTCTCATATTTGTACTGATAACCACAGTCATCATCTACCACATGGTTCACTGTTATACAGTCCCATGCCTTGTACTGTCCATCCAAAGTATACACTCAGTGACTCTCAGTCTCATCACAGTTGTACAGTCATCGCTTCAGTATATTTTTTAATGTTTTTCTTAGTCCAAAAGAAAAAAATCCCATACCCCCTATTATTGACCCTTAGCATTGATATAGTACCTTTGACATTAATGCAAGAATATTACAATATTGCTATTAACTATAGTCCGTAAGTTACATTGTGTTTTTCCACCATCACCATATTCTTATCACTTTGTAATAGTGATGTACATTTATTCTAGTTCATAGAAGAACATTCTTGTATTTATACTATTAACCACAATACGCATCCACCACCAGGCTCAATATGTTATTCAGTCCCTAGATTATTCTCTAGCTTTCTTTCAATTGACATTTAAAACCCTAGTAATGTCCCTTTCAGCCACAATCCCATTTCCATTTATAAATCAGCCATTATACTCACTATAATGTGTTACCAACCATCAACTCTATCCATTTCCATGCTTTTATAGTCAAGCTAATTAAAAATTCTGTATACATAAGCATCAGTACCCCTTCTCAGCCCTCATCCTATCTCCTAGTAACCTATAATCCATGTGTTTTATTCTTTGTATTTAGTTCATTAATGAGACTACAATATTTGTCCTTTTGTATCTGGTTTATTTCACTCAGCATAATGTCCTCAAGGTTCATCCATGTTGTCATATGTTTCCCAATTTCATTTTTTAGAGCAGCATAGTATTGTATCATATGTATATACCACATTTTGTTTATCCCGTTCTTCAGTTGATAGACGCTTGGATTGTTTCCATCTTTTAGCAATTGTGAATAATGCCACTATGAACATTGGTGTGCAAATGTCTGTTCGCACCCCTGTTTTCAGTTCTTCTGGATATATTCCTAGTAGATGGATTGCTGGATCATAGGGCAGTTCTATATTTAGCTTCCTGAGGAACCGCCAAACTATCTTCCACAGAGGCTGCACCATTCTGCATTCCCACCAACAGTGAAGGAGTGTTCCTATTTCTCCACATCCTCTCCAGCACTGTAGTTTTCTCTTTTTTTAACAATGGCCATTCTCTTGAGGTGTGAGATGATATCTCATTGTAGTTTTGATTTGCATTTCCCTATTAGCTAGTGATTTTGAACATTTTTTCATGTACCTGCAGGTATTTTTATTGGGATCTAATTTAACTGACATCTTTGAAATATTGAGTCTTCCAATCCATGACTATGATATTTTTCTCTTAATTAACAGTCAAATTGATAACAGCAAGCGATAGCAAATTCAGAATTTATTTTATTTTGAACTCTAATTTTCCTTTTCTTTTTAAGGCCACTCAATGACAAAAATAGCAACAGTGGGAATTCAGCTTCGAACAATACCACACCTAACACACCAAGACAGAACACATCTGCTCCTGTGAGAAAACCAGGACCACTGCCTTCTAGCTTGGATGAGTTAAAGGTGATAATTCCAAGTAGAACTTATTCACCCATAAGTACCACAAAATGTAAATAATTTGCCAGATTTGTCTAGCAGATGTAGGTAGTTTTCACTAGGCATTCAACTTTACCAAAACTATGAAACCTTTATGGAGGCACTTTCTTTTTACTTCCATTAAGATTCTTTTAAAACAATCAATAACTCTCATTTATTGAGGATATACCATGTGCCAAGCACATAGAATTTTTTTCTTCCCTGCCCAATGCCAAGTTTGAGAGAAGCAGGAGCTTGTAACAGTTAAGAGCATAAGCTCCAGGGCCAGCCTTCCTGGTTCTCTCCTAGCTCAGCCCCCTATTATCTGTAGAAGCTTGCACCAGTAATTTAACCTCTCTCTGCCTCAATCTCCTCATCTGTAAAATGCAGCTAATAAGAATACCTACCTTATAGAGTCATTTGAAGATTAATTTGAAAGAGTACATGCAAAGCACTTCAAACAGTGTCTGGTACATGATAACTAGTCAATAAATGTAGCTATTTTCATCATCACAATTAGTAAATCTTTCCTTTGACATAAAAAAGGAATTATCCTTAAAAACCCTTACTTTATCACTGCCTCTCAAGTTCTTTAGTTCTCTAGTTGAATATGTTTATTTGTGTTTTAAAGAGGGGGGGCAGATGTGACTCAAGTGGTTGAGCACCTGCTTCCCACATGGGAAGTCCCAGGTTCAGTTCCTGGTGCCTCCTAGAAAAAAAACAAAAACAAACAAGCGAAATAAACAAAGGGGCCAACATAGGAGAGGCATGTGGTTCAGTGGTTGAGCACCAGCTTCCAACATGCAAGGTCCTAGGTTCAATCCCCAGTCCCTGGTATCTCAAGAAGAAGAAAAAAAAAAAAAAAGAAGGAAAGCAGTCCTCTCTCATGAGTATTTAAATTAAAATATATATATAAAAGAACAGTCCCGCTTTCAGATACGCAGTAATACCAAGTTGCCTGACAGACATAGGTACTTTTTCCATCATGCAAGTAAGTGTACTGTCAATTTGTTAGAAAGTTACAGTACCAAGAGAAGAGATCTGATTTGTTTGTAATATTTCTAGGTATCGGAACTGAAGACAGAACTGAAGTTAAGGGGTCTACCAGTGTCAGGCACCAAACCAGACCTTATCGAACGCCTGAAACCCTACCAGGAACTGAACAGCAGTGGCCTTGCTGCAGGCGGTATCGTGGCAGTGTCAGCATCGGCCATCGTTACCAGTAACCCAGAAGTCACCATGGCCTTGCCAGTTACAACACTACATAACTCTGTGACTAGTTCAGCCTCCACGTTCAAGGCAGAATTGTCATCTGCCGGAACCAGCAACTTGGCTCCTGTTGAAAGTGTTAATTCCCCTCTGCCAATCTCGCCATCTCCCTCTGAACAGTCCAGTCTCAGTACTGATGACACAAACATGGCAGACACTTTCACTGAGATTATGACCATGATGTCTCCTTCACAGTTCTTGTGCTCATCTCCTTTGAGAGTGACAAATACTGAAGACAGCTTAAGTCCCACCAGCAGTACTCTCTCCAGTCTGGAACTGGATGCAGCTGAAAAGGATCGCAAGCTTCAGGAGAAAGAGAAGCAGATCGAAGAGCTAAAGAGGAAACTGGAACAAGAGCAGAAGCTCGTGGAAGTCCTGAAAATGCAACTTGAGGTTGAAAAACGCAGCCAACAGCAGCGGCCGCTGGAACTCCAGCCCACCATACCAGCTAATTCTGTCAATAAGTTAGATCAAAAACATGGTAGTGTTGGTTCCACTGTCAAAGATGAGACTTTGCTCACTGACTGCTCCAGCTCAAGACAACCTATCCCAGTAGCCAGCCATTCTATAAGCCAACCCGTCTCTACGGGCAGCCAGAGCCTTGTTGCCAAAAAGGCTGTAGTCATCAAGCAAGAGGTACCTGTAGCCCAAGCGGAGCAGCAGAGCATCGTCTCGCAGTTTTACGTGAGTTCTCAGGGACAGCCGCCACCTGCCGTTGTTGCTCAGCCTCAGGCTTCACTGACCACGCAAACTGCTCAGCTACTGCTCCCGGTGTCCATCCAGGGCTCAAATGTCACCTCAGTGCAGCTCCCAGTAGGCAGCCTCAAACTCCAGGTGTGAAGTGTGTCTTCTAACTGCCTTGTCTTACACCACACGTAGAAACTTTGCTCGTGATAAAAGCATACCTGAGCGTCCTCCCAAATGTATCCAAATTAGGTTTTGCAATTATAGAAAACTTGCAGTGGTGGGAGGAATATTAAAGATTTTAATAGCTAGACTTTTTATATAGTAAAGACAAATGTGGGACGCTTTTCTATCTCAATTACGTTTTACCTTTTAATGAACACAGTCTATCATTCATGAAGACATTTTAAAATACCAGTGACATTATCATAATAATAGCTGCTGCTATTGAGCACTTTTTATGTACAAGACACAGCATCAAGTACTTTCAGTGGCTTATTTCATTTAATCCTCCCTCTCCCCAGAAGAGCCAAGTGATATGCTCACTTTCTAGATAAGGAAACTGAGGCCTAGGAAAGTTTAGTAAGTTGCCAAAGGACTCAGCTAGGATGTAACAGGTCTTATGACTCTCCAGCTTTTACTTTCATACCTATTTCTATATTCTGTCTCCCAAATTTAGTTGTAGAAAGGTACCATTAATATCAAGATACCTAAACTAGAGAAAATTTGTCTTCAAATTTAGAACTGAGGATGTTATTGAGAGAGATGATAAAATAGTGATTAGCATGAAATTTCATTTTATGCCTACATAACCTAAATAATTATAGTAAGTTGTTTTATGTAATACAATTTTGGTAGGTTTTAATCAAATGTAGAACACAACTAACAAGAAAATCTGTGGATCAGTGTGCTTCAACCTTGATTGCCAGGATACCTGAACAGCAGAGAGGAGTAAGCGTGTACCCTGGGGTTAATGGGCATGGCCCAAAAGGTCTTTGGCATGTGCAAAAATTCTAATTTTTCTGTTTTAGCTTTAAGGCACCTGTGAATTTGAAAATGTACTCCACTATATATCTTTTTGGGAAAAAGCAATTTGTCCAAATCTTCCATTAGAGTTGACATTCTAGAAACAAGAACCATTTTTATAGTGGGACTTTGTGTGCACACACACATACCCCCCCCCACCCCGCCCCCGGCACACTGCTGTTCCTCCCCAGAGAGTGCACATACTCCAGCTTGAGAAGCAGGAATTTGGACAAGGAAATAGAATTTCTTAGTTGGCCTATATGTATGCAGAGCTGTTCTTTTTATTTCCATTTTCTATTTTCCCCAGATTTTCAAATGAAGATCTTAGCCACATAAGAAACAACAAGAACATAAAAATTCTGCTCTGGTGTTTAAATCTCTGGTTTAGAATTGTTAAGATTCAAATTTATTTACATGTAAATTGAAGTCAGTTCATTTGGAATACCATTCAGTAATCTGTTCCTAAACATTCTTAGGACACATATTTCTCTATTCAAATTCTGATTTTAAATACTCATTAAAATCTGAAAAGGGCCATGAAAATTATCTGTAAACATTTTCTTATTTCATTTTAGATTCAATCCCCAAGTGGCCATTTATTCTACATCTAAACTTTTTATTCTAACAATGAAATTTATTATCTTTATTCACCTCCTAGACTCCACCACAAGCAGGCGTCCAGGCTCAGCCTCAGATAGCAACTGCTGCACCAATGTCAACTGCTGCCGCCTTGTCCTCAGGCTTGGCCCAGACTGTACCTCAGAAACAAGACACTTTCACTCAGCGTGTTCTCGGTCAGCCTCAACAAGTCAGAAAGGTCAGTGGATGCTAACAAGTTAACAACAGCCTGCTGCTTGATTTTACTGTCACCCACTCATCCATTCAACAGCGTATTCAGAAGCCACCTCAGTGGGAAGCTCCCTGTTTGTTCTTCTCTGTGATCACTCTCCCATAGAGGGAGCTTTAGGTCAGATGCTATTTGGCTGCAGATTATCCAATTATTTGGGATAGAGAAAGAGTTCTTTATTACTAAAGGATAGCTCACCTTAACAGTTAAACTCTTTTTCCAAATAAAAATCTTTTTTTTTTTTTAATTCTTTTAAAATTAAAAGATTTTGTGGGGGAAAAATTTTCTTTTCCCTGAGAAAAGAAATTTGAAGATAAAAAGATACTTCTGAAATTTTTATTTTGATGAAGATCTTTATATAAACGTTTAAGATTTTGCCATATACAAATTATTAGCCAGAGGATTTGGGTCTGGTTATCATTCTGGTTCACTACTTCCTGTATATTTGGCCTTTAGCAAAATTCACTCACTTTCTCTGCATGTCACTTTCTTTGCCTTTAAAATGAAGGTTGTTGGTCTAGTACTTACTATCCTCTGTACAAGTTCCTACCAAAAAATTATGACATTAAAGAGCTCCAAAAGTGAGCAAAACTCCCTCTTACCCAGCAGGTGGAGCTATATGCACATCTCCTTGTCAAAAAAAATTTGAAGGCTTCAAAAAATAGGCCTTATGTAAAAAATAAATTAAAAAATAGGCCTTAGAATTTTAAACCTTGAGAATTATTAGTTCCAGAGTTTTACTCTTCAACATAAAAGAATAATTAGTATATTAGTATACCTGTAGAGATGCCTGGGGGTAGTTTGAACTGTTTGGGCTAAGACAACTTTAGGAACAGACAAAAGGCCTCTTGGCTCAGCATGCTCTCTTTAGTAAGCTCCTCAAAAATGCAGTGAGAAAGGAATTATGCTTGTTTTTTGGTTTGAGGAAAGCTCAAAATATCATTTGAGTGTAGTTATAAGCTCAGGCAATATTCAAATGTTAGAACAGTTTGGTTTTAAGAAAGAAAGACAGGGGGCCGGCCATATAGCCCAGTGGATAAGGTGCCGGTATACCACATGGGAGGCCCCGGGTTCAGTTCCCGGGGACCTCTCCTAACGGGCAGACCACCTTGAGAAGGGCAAGCCACCATGGGCAGGCCAGAGCCACCGTGGGCAGGGCAAAAAGCTGCCACAGACAGGGCAAAAGCTGCCACAGGCAGGGCAGGTCGCCTGTGAATGGAGCACAGCCAGCCACCCGCGAACTGAAGCAAGAGCCAGCTGTGAATAGAAGCAGAAGCCGCCCACAAGCGGGGAAAGCCGCGCCTGCGCAGTGACCAAGTCTCGGCGCGTCGCCGCAACGGGGGGGAAGGGGAGATATGTAATAAAATAAATAAATCTTTAAAAAAAAAAAAAAAAAGCCTTAACACCTATGGATCTTGATGGGGGTTAAACAAAACACTTTGGGATTCCATGAGGACAGCTTCTAATAAGGGCTGGATTTTAAATAGGGTCTTACATTAGAAAGATTAGAAGATGTTTGCAAGGAACTATGGAAAATTCAGCATGGCTACAACATGTGTGAGGTTTAAGGTAGAGTGGAAAAGGAGCCAGGCAATGAGAAGGTTTACATGCCAGCCAGAGAGTTAGTTTTAAAGACAGGTGGCTAGTGGAGGTTTTAGGCAGGAGTATCTTAAGTTTGTGTCTAAGAATATAATTTTTGTGGAGGGTTGATAGGCTGGGAGGCAGAGCTGTGCGGCTGTGGCACTATTCCAGTGATAATGACCTGGATCAGGGTAGCTGTTCAGAAAACAGAGGCCTCCCTCAAGAGGCAGTTCTAAAATGCTTGAGTGTCTAGGACAGAAAGCAAGGTGACCGATGGCTCCATTTACCAAAGTTTAAAACATAAAATAACACAAAGGCAGAACCAAGAATTATTTTCTGTTGGGGGCCGGCTGTAGCCCAATTGGTAGGGAGCCGGTTTACCACATAGGAGGCCCCGGGTTCGGTTCCTGGGGCCTCCTCGAGCGGGCAGACCGCCTTGAGAAGGCAAGCCGCTGTGGGCAGGGCAAGCTGCCATGGGCAGGGCAAGCCCCATGAGCAGGGCAAGCC
>PVKH010031359.1:0-12086 GCA_004027955.1 Chaetophractus vellerosus
ATTTTCATATTTGTCACAGTGTTTTCTCATCAATATCAACATTCTGATTTTCTGCCTTCCATATATTTCTATAAAATAATTGAGCTAGAAATACAAGAAAATCAAAATTTACACAAGGATAGTGCCAAGGTGGTATGCTGATTAATTGGAACTGTTGCCTGTCAAACAGTGCCAACATGCATTAATTCAAAAGAAGTGTTCTTATTTGTTGACATATGGAAGTCCAAATTTTATCTAAGATGTGCAATTTATGAGTATCAATATATGAAGTCTGAATGAGCAGATACTATGATAGTTTAATGCATAAAACTTTGTGGACCTCTTCATGTAATTAATGGTTTATTTTATGTGATTGATTAATTCAATAGTTATATGGACATTTAATGCAGATTTTTTCATGGTCCATTTTATTTATACTAAATGTTCATTTTCTATATCCTCTCCACAGCTGTGGTTCAAGCATTATTAGTTTGTAATGCTAGCACAGAGCTGACCACTTTGAAGAACATTCAGAACTACTTTAATCCAGCTACTCTACCTCTAACGCAGTACCTGTTAACAATGTAAGTTACCATTTACCTTTGGATCATTGGTATTCAAAAATGGTGATTAAAAATGAATATGAAAAAAGTGAATATGAAAATGCAATAAAAGGAAAAACACATTACGTAAATACTGGCAATAGAGTTTTAGTCTTCTTTTAGGGACTTTGAGATTACTGTCAGTAATTAAAAATAAAAAGAGAAAGGGAAATTTACATCTATGTGTCTCTCTACCTATTTACTTAGTTATGATGGTTCCAGTTAATGTTTTTTTTTTTTTTTTAAAAGATTTTATTTATTTTATTACATATCCCCCCCCCCCCCCGGGAACCGAACCCAGGGCCTCCCAGGTGGTATGCCGGTGCCCTATCCCACTGGGCTATCGAGCCGGCCCCCTCCAGTTAATGTTAGTATATTTTTTTCCCTTTGTCAAGGGATAATTTTTTAAGGATTTTTTTGAGTGTTGATTTTATTTTATTTATGCATCTGTATTTTAATCTAAAACAGATATTTAACATTTTACAGAAGCATTTTATGGCTTAAATCCTACATGCATATCAATATTAAATTTATTGTTTACATTACCTGTGTCTCATTTTGAACTTCTCATGCCTCATGCACCACATCCTTTTTTTTTTTTTTTTTTTTTTTTCCGGTACTGGGGATTACATCTGGGACCTTGAATATATGAAGCAAGCACTCAACCACTGAGCTCTACCCGCTCTGCAACCTTTTTTTAACAATTGGAAGTGATATTATATTAAATGCACTAAAAAGATAGAAAAAGTCTATTTCTCTAATTCTGAATGTTATTACAAATCTGTGGTGTTTCATTTTTCTCACTATAAAAGGTCCTAGATAAAATATAAATATCCTAATGATTCCATTATGCAATTTATTCACTGAGAAATGAATTCTGTCTTTTTGGAAATAGAAATAAAACCAATTTATTTAATGCAGTTTTACTTGAAAAAAAAAGGCTGTATTAATTATCTAAGTCAGCTTTGTATAGTAGTACATGAACTTTAAATTTAAACTCAGTCCCTCACTTATTGTGTGCTTTTGGAGAAAAAAATTTAACATTTTTGCGTTTAATTTTCTGTTTGGGATAATTAACTGCTTCCTAATGTTGTTATGAAGAATACATCAAGAACATAAAATGCTTGGCATAGTGCCTGCACATAGTAGATATTCAGCAAATATTTGTTGTTTTTTAATTTCTTCCACCTTCTTCCAAATTGGAGTAAGTATCCATTTGTGTCCTTGAAAATATGTTCTCTGTGATGCTTACAAAAGTGAAGGCTAAGTTATGAATAGGGCTACCAACCTATTTCCAAAAACCTCTAATTTTTCTTTGGTTTTACTTGCTGCCTTTTGACTAGGTCTTCCCCAACTACATTTAGCAACAAGAGAATCAATAAGAGAAAATTTATCCCACCAGCCTTTGCAAATACCAACTTAAAATTTGAACTACTCAGCCCAGGAGCAACATTGCAATTAGCTAGTGAGTTAATTCAGGCACACAAATTAAACAAGGATCAAGCTACAGCTCTTATTCAAATAGCTAAAATGATGACATCACATGAAAGTGTTGAAGAAGTGAAGGAAGTACAAACTCATACCCTCCCTATCACAATCATACATGGTAAGTAACAAGAAAGAAAAGAGTTCTAACAAGTAAAGTGTTAGGAAAGTTTCTGTAACTCGTTCTGCTCCTTTGTAATTTCCTAGTCAAAAAGATTCCGGCAGCTATTCCATACCTTCACTCTGCTCGTGACCTCATGCTTGCTCCTACCCACTCTCTGAAATTGATGATTCCTCTAAAAAGGAAATGGAGTTTCATAACAGAAACACTCTTCAATGTCCTGTCCTCCAACTTACCTAAGTTTGGACCTTTTCCTATTTCTTTCAGTTCTGTCTCAGTGAAGGAGCTTTATTTCCTTCTATTCAAAACTAAAAACTGAATGAATTCTATCACCTCTTTGATCCACCAGCTATAGCTCTTTCTACTCTATCTTCAATTTCTCCTTTCTCCTGGCCCCCTTTTCCTTTAATATATAAGCATATATACTCAGGTCTCTTCCATCTTTGAAAAAAGTGAAGATCAAATCTGTATCATTGCAAGCTATTGCCTTATCTTTTTCCTTCTCTTCAAAGCAAAGTTTATTGAAATAATTCATACATGAAATGCTCTAGGGCTGTTTTTACCTTCTATCTGTTTCTAACCCTTTGAAGTCTGGGTTTGAATCACAACACTAAAACTCCTTCTAAAGTTCTCACTAATCTCAAAATTTTAAACTACTTTAAAAATATTGTATGATATCACTAACATGAACTAATTAAAATAAGCAAACTCACAGAGTCAGAATCTAGAATTACCAGGAGGCAGGGTAGAGATGGGGAATAGGGAGTTAAGCTTAAAATGTACAGTTTCTACTTGGGACTATGAGAACGTTTTGATAATGGATGGTGGTGATGGTAGCACAGTAGTGTGAATATGAATTCTTCATTTGAATGTGGTTCAAAGGGGGAAGTTTTAGGTTGTGTATATTTTACTAGAAAAAAGTGTTTTTAAGCCATGGAACTGCTTAACACAAACTATGAATCCTCAGTTAAACAATTGACTACAGTTAATAGCACAATTATAAAAATGTGCTTTCCGTAATTGCAACAAATGTACCACACCACGACATGGTGTTAATAATAGGGTGGTTTGTGAAAACCCTGCATTTTATGCATGACTTTTCTGTAAACCCACAAATTCTCTAATAAAGAAAAAGCACCTGGCACATGGAAAGCACTTAGTAAATCGCTCAACCACTGACCCACATTGGCTCCCTCAAATAGTTTTCTAAAACATAAATCTGATTGTCAAGTCCATTACTTTCTGTTATAACATTTATGTAATCTAAAGCTTCTTTAAAAATAAATAACTTTTTTTTAAAAGCCTTCAATAACTCCCCCTGTCCTTTAAGATAAAATTCAAACTTTTAACCACAGCAAGGAGAA
Organism: Chaetophractus vellerosus; assembly: GCA_004027955.1. NCBI lineage: Eukaryota > Metazoa > Chordata > Mammalia > Cingulata > Chlamyphoridae > Chaetophractus > Chaetophractus vellerosus. Next base: position 3,552 of record PVKH010031359.1, read on the forward strand.
CTCTTGTGATTTATCCCCTGCCTCCCTCATCAGCCTCATCTCTTGCCTTTTTACTATTGGTCATATAGAAATACTTAAAGCCCTTTTAATAGCTAAATGTTTTCTCATATCTCTGCCTAGAATGACCCTTTTTCTAAGCAGTCTAGATATCTTATTCTATAAGAACTAGTTCTGCCATTTCTTATTGTTAGGAAGCATTTCCATTTCCACAGAAGCAGAGATAGATGCTGTTTATCCTCTGTTTCCATAACAATATCACTTACTATATTATTTTGTCATTGTTGCTTTACTTGTCTGTCTACTTAAGTAGAATAAGACCTCATTAAAGATGGAGCTCTCTTGATTATTTATTTATCCCTTGCCCTTAGCACATTGTAAACATTCAGTGTTTTTTTAATAAATTAATTAAATGAAGGAGGAAGGGAGATAGACGGATGAAATATTTCTTGTGCTTTCAGGGATTTATTTATTATATTTTTATTTTTCTTCCTTCTTTCAAAATAATTAGGTGTTTTTGGAGCAGGAAAGAGTTATTTGCTAGCAGTGGTGATTTTGTTCTTTGTACAGCTATTTGAAAAGAGTAAAGCTCCTACAGTTGGAAATGCAAGGCCATGGAAACTTCTGGTTTCTTCTTCCACTAATGTAGCTGTTGACAGAGTACTTCTTGCGTAAGTATAACATGTATATTTAAGTAGCTAATGTTTTAGGTTATTGTTGAGGCAATCCACCATGGGCCCTGAGTGTCCATGCACATTCTTGTTATGTATGCCAATAATGTAAGGTCTTTGTCTCTGACCTCAGAGTCTCATGTCTTCTGCCAGTATCCATGAAACAATAAGAGGCTAATATATTAGTATTAAGTAGGATAAAATCAAATACCAAACTGACAATTTTAGCAGAAGGATTGGATACACATGTATAAATTCAGATTCAGCCAAGAAGATGTAAGAACAAAAGGTGAATTGTTTGAGGAGAGGTGATCTTACATATAAGAGGAAGGGTAGGTGAGGGCTCCTCTTCACAAAGCTGTAACCAGAGGGTTATATATTAGAGGAACATTCATAGCTTTTGGAGGTAGACAGACTTGGCTGTGTTTGAATCATGGCTACTTCGCTTATTAGCCATGTGCCTCAGCAAAGTTGCCTCATCTCTGAGCTTCAGTGCCTTCATCTCTATGATATCTTGCAGAGATATTGTATTAAACAAAGTAATGTATGTAAAGCCTAACACTTCCTAATAAATCTCAATGCTTAACGTATTGTAGTTATTGTTTTCCGTATTATTGTATCCTTAGGGCAATTTTATTTGTAATAAATACTAGCATTGGTATTTTATGAACATTTCATGAGCCCTCAAAATAAAATAATAAATATTTTTTAATTCTCTAAAAAATGCATTATCTAAAAATCCTTCAACTATATTACACTTCCTTTATTTGAGTTTAGACATTTCTTCTGGATTTATATAGGTCTAAAATATACTGTTCCTTAAAATTAATTTTAATATTATAGATATTGAAACTTTAACTTATAATCTGTTTTCTAAATAATCAGAATTAATTTTACTTTATTTTCTTTAAAGTCTTATCAGTCTTGGATTTGAAAAGTTTGTCAGAGTTGGGAGTGTTAGGAAGATTGCCAAGCCAATTTTACCTTATAGGTAAGAATGTTAAATTTCAAAACCTACAGAATGTTCAGAGAAATATAATTTCATATACCTCTTACCTTAAATTTGGTTTCCGAAGAAGATGAGAAAGTCTTATCTTTTTCTTGGTTGACTTAGAAAATTTGTATTTTACTTTTCTGTGATGTTACAAAATATAGAATAAAGGAGGGTGTTGTTTTATGTACTTCTGTGTTTAGCTTGCATGCTGGCTCAGAAAATGAAAATGAGCAATTAAAAGAACTACATGCATTAATGAAAGAAGATCTCACCCCAGTGGAAAAAGTCTATGTGAGAAAAGGTATCGAGCAGCATAAACTGGGGACCAATAGAACATTGCTGAAGCAGGTATAGGGAAATAACTTCAGTTTATTTCTTAAATTATATATACAATTCAGATTTTCTTTATTCTTGTTGATGGAAGAATATTTTCTTTAAATAAAACAAACTACCGTGATAGCTTAAAGTGAGCATGTGATTCCTTGGATATAGTCTACCCAGTGTACGTTTTATGTTTGCTATAAAGCATTCTTCAGATTTGTGAACATATCCAATTCACCATGACTCATCCTTTCTCCTCCCTACTTTTATATACCTTTTTATAGGCTTGAAGAGATGAGAATAGATTCCTGGCAATCTAAATGAAACTTGGTTGTATTCTAGGAGAAATAACAGAAGATACGGTTTAACCCTAGGCAAAATAAAATTAACTTTGTCTTTAATACCCTCCTAGAGAGGAATATGCCCATATCCAAAAATCTCAGAAGATAAGAAACTTGCTTCCATGTATGGGGAGCCAAGACCCGGGATCACAGGATCCCAGACTATCTCAGTAGCATCATCCTCTTTATCAAGCTTGGATCAGGGCAGTCTGTGTGTCAGCTGGTAGGAGAGAAAGAAATCAATCCATAGCTTCTTCCTAGGAGAGGGCAGCATGGGGAAAAGAGAGCTGCTGGACTTCTTGGGCCTCATAGACATATGTGGCCTTTCTGCAAGAGTTTTGGAAAGATCAACCTGCCTGAGACCCTCCGTATTGATTGACTTTTGCTAAAATAAAGCTGCTTAACAAACAAAATCTCCGTAGTTTAAGACAACAGACTATTTATGACTTTACAAACTTATGACTTTGCAAGTCTACTGGCATGGCTCAGATTGAGGCCATGGGTCAGTATTCTCATTCAGAGAATAACTGCCTATGACATGATGGGTCTTCTGGTGGATGGCAGAAGTGCAGGAGAGCAGGCCGGATCACACAAATACACTTAAAGCTTCTGGTCATATCTTGTCCACTAACATTCCATTTGCCATAACAGGTCATATAGCCAAGCCCAACATCAGTGAGGCAGGGAGATATATTCCACCTATTTCTCTGATGGGAAGCACTGCAAAGTCACTCATAGGGAGGAAGTGAAAAATTAGAAATAATAATCCAATCTAAAACAGGCCTCCAAATTTTGGTTCAAGAAGTTCTCAGAAGGCTTCAGATTAGCTTTCCATTAACTCTTTTATAGAGTTAGGTCTGTATTCCTCTCTTCCCAACTGAATCCAGAAAGGCTTGCTTTGGCTGTGTATAACTAATACAAATGAGACTTTTATATGAACTACTTATTGTTATGCTCACTTATCACCCAACATAATTATGATATGTCAGAATAATTGTTGATTGTTCCTTTGATAATTTTTTAAATGAAGCCTAGTTACCACATTCTGTTGCTCATTGCTATCAACTGTTCACAAACGAAAACTATTTTAAAGGAAATATTTTTTATCTCTAACAAATTTCCAATGCCTTAAAATCAGAAGGCATTCAGACCTAACACAGTAATTCCTAAAGTAAGTATCACTTTAGTAAAACTAACTTTAAAAATGCTTTATAGTTAATTACTACTTCCTAAATCAACAACAAAATTTCTCTCGCTGTTAGAATCCTAGCAATATAATAATAAGTTAAAAGATAAAAATAACAATTTTTAAAGGAAAAAACTTAGTTCTTTAGGGTTATTTTAATTTATTTGTGTATGTCTTATTTTTTCTTTATTTTCAAAGAGGCTTTTGATTACATAAATGTCTTGTAATTGTAATTTCTTTAAATGAAAGGAGTGCTACATGATTCATAACTTTAGGTTCTCAATCTAAGGTTGTTTTGTAAGATATAATTATCAGAAATTAGATAATGAATGATATTTCAGAGTGGCACCAAGAGCAGTGTTATTGTTACAAAGGTGTCCTCTGCTTGATCATTTTAAGAGTTTAATGTTTAAAAACTGTGTCATTTCTAATATAAATATGGCTTCGGGTTTTGGGGTTTTGTTTTTAACAAAAGAAATAGAGTTTAACTGGTAGAAGGCTGTTGTGTGTTCAATGTTACTCATTTAAAAGAAAAATAAGGTGTTTATAATATTTTTGCCAGTTGTACTTGTTGAAAAATAGATGTAGTCAGTTTGTATGGCCTGTATGGACTGCTCTACCAAATGTAATATATATATTGCTAGTAGGCTGCTAGACTAATAACCACATTGAATAAGAAAATTCATAGATTTTCCTATTATTTATATTAAGTTCCAGAGATTAAATACTAGCTTTTACCAGACTTTTTTGCCTTGAAAATAATGGTATTCTGTATAATATTCAACATCTGTGAGATTCAAATATTCTTGTAGCCTATAAGTACACTTTAATTTACTGTGGTTTAGTGTTAGCTATCTTCACCTTCTTCAATAAATCAAAATACTAATGTGCTTGAAAGTTAAGCAACAGACATTAATATATTCATTGTTCTTTGTTGAAGACTTTGGCCTATGTTGATATAATGCATGTTGTATTTGTTCAGCCTTCTCTGGGAGGATAAAATATGTATGTCATCCTTGATATTTCCTTAATCCTTGATGTTGTAACACGTTCCTTCTGAAAAACAAAATATGCATTTTATTTGTTCTTATTAATGAACTTGTGGCTTAAGTAGCCACTATTTTGTGATTACTATTTTATATGTGGTAATAATGAAAATGTGGAAATAAGTGGCCTGTGATTTCTGATTGTCATTAATTAAATTAGGACTAGTTCTGATTTTAACCTATATCAAGTTCTTTGGTAAATACATTCTCTTATTTTCTTTTAATAGTTTTTAATTAGTGACATTTTTGTTAAAATAAAGGTTCGAGTAGTTGGAGTCACCTGTGCAGCCTGCCCGTTCCCATGCATGAATGATCTTAAATTTCCTGTAGTTGTGCTGGATGAGTGTAGTCAAATAACTGAACCAGCTTCTCTCCTTCCCATTGCAAGGTAATGGAAAAGATTCTTTTCTCAAAGATACTTAGATGTCACAAAGGTTTCAAACATTTTCTCAGCTTAGTCTCTTACTAAACTTTTGTTAAAATTCATAGCAATTCAATTACTAAACTGAATTTTAAAAAGAAGAAAAGAATACAGAGGGAATTTGTTTTTATTTTTATTTTTTTTTATTTTTTAATTTTTGGTTACATATCCCCCCCCGCCCCCCCTTTCTGCTCGCTCTTGCTGTGTGTCCATTCTTCTGTGTTTTTCTATGTCTGCTTCTTGTCTCCCCCCGTCTTTTTTGCGGCGACGTGCCGAGTGGGCCCTCCGCGCAGGCGGCTCGCTCCGTTCATGGGTGGCTCCATTCTGTTTCACAGACGGCTCCACTCCGTGTTTTGCGGGCAGCAGAGTTCCATGTTTTGCGGGCTGCTGGGCTCCGTGACTCGCGGGGGCAGCTCCGTGTTTCACCGGTGACTTTGCCATGCCCGTGGGGGCTCCGCCCTGCCCGTGGCGGCTTTTTTTGCCTTGCCCATGGCGGCTTTGCCCGCCCATGGTGGCTTGCCTTTCTCAAGGCCATCTGCCCGCTCGGAGAGGTCCCCGGGAACCGAACCCGGGGCCTCCTATGTGGTATACCGGCATTCTTATCCACTGAGCTATCCAGCTGGCCCCTTGTTTTTAGATTAATGTATCAAAATTTTGTTCATTCCCAGTTTAGACATTTGGACCACATAATCCTTCAAGTCTTGAATTCTCCTAGTGCTAGTATTCTACTAGAACCTTGCATATTTCTCTAATAGAATAAAGTTTCCAATTTGTCATGGTTTGAAGACCTAACTTCACTGAAGAATGTGCTTCAGTTCCCTTACCTTGATATAATTCCAGTGTTTAGGTTCTGAAAAGAATTTTTAGGTTATGAAAGTATATAAAGTACATAAAGGAAAACCAGTTGAAAATAAAAATTTTCTAGTGAAATCTTCTAAGCTGTCCCAGGAAATTGAAACACTGTGGGTTTTTTTGTTTGTTTGTTTGTTTGTTTTTTGTTACATATCCCCCCCTTTCTGCTTGTTCTTGTTGTGTTCATTTTTGCGTTCTTCTGTGTCTGCTTTGTCTCCCTCTGTTGCGGCAATGCGCCAAGTCAGGTCACCGTGCAGGTGGCTTGCCCTGCTCGCAGGCAGCTCTGCTTTGCTCGTGGGCTGCTCTGCTCTGTTCGTGGGTGGCTCTGCTCTGTTCGCGGGCGACTAGCCCTGCCCATGGTGGCTTTGCCCTGCCCGTGGCGGCTTTTTGCCCTGCCCATGGCGGCTCTGCCCCGCCCATGGTAGCTTGCCCTCTAAAGGCGGTTTGCCCACTCGAAGAGGCCCCCGGGAACCAAACCTGGGGCCTCCCATGTGGTGAACCGGTGCCCTATCCACTGGGCTACAGCCGGCCCCCAAAACATTGTGCTTTTAAAGCATCTCTTTTTGAGGAATCTTAAAGCAAGGAATAGTTGGTCTCAGCTCCAGTCCTTGCTCTGTCCCAAATAATGAGGGAGTAGGGTACCAACTGTCATAGTTTTCTCAGGATGTGGGAGGTTCCTGGGCACTTTTAGTTTTAAAACTGGCACAGTCTTGGGCAAACCAGGACAAGCTGCTCACACTACTAGGGAGCTAGGGGTAGGAAAGAGAGGAGGCCCAAAATGGGGGATAGGGGAATAATACTTGTTGAGCACATACTGTATATTAAACATATTATATACCTCATTCAATCCTTATAACAACTGTGCAAGGTATTCTTACCTCCAAGTTACTGATAAGGATACTGAAGCTTGGAGAGATTAACTAACTTGCTGGGTCCACAGAATATAACAGAGCTCTCTTTGGATATATGTTTGTCTAGATAACTTGGACTTTTCCCACTATATCCTACTGCTATCTAGAAAGACATTGAGCCCCTGAGAACTAATTTACTTCCTCTCTAAAACAGCAGTTTAAACCAGATGACTTCTAAGAAAATTTCTAATTCTAAAAGAGTCTATTGGAATGTAAAAATCAGTGCTTCCCAAAGTAGGTTCTGTGGACAGGGAGCATTTAATAGTTTTTATATGGAAAAAACAAAGTCTGTAAAAGCTTTACTGCATAACTTCTCAAAGCCTTTAATATACTTATTAGCACTATTATTAGGCTTTTTAAATCTCAGAACATTTCATTGTACTCAAATTCTTGGGAACACTTATTGGAAGAGTGTGGTAACTGATGTCAATGTACCCTTTTTCATTATCTAGATTGATTTTTGAAAATCTTCTTTTAGGTTTGAATGTGAAAAGCTGATTCTTGTTGGAGACCCCAAACAACTTCCTCCTACTATTCAGGGTTCTGATGCTGCTCATGAAAATGGATTGGAACAAACTCTTTTTGATCGACTTTGCCTAATGGTACATACTGCTAAATTCATACAGAGTTATCATTTATTAATTAAAAGATGTATAGGTTTATAGAAAATAAAAATATTAGAAGACCTAGTCCCTGCCCTAAAATAATTTATAATCAGAATTGTTTAAAAAGTACTCATCTTAAAGACAAGTAGAACCCTATAATTTAAGCACCCCTTTATAAACAAACTTTTCCCTATGTACTTTAGTAGTAGGTACTGAGTATATTGCTTTTGCTAGAAGACCAAAATAACCTATGTCTCTATATCCATCTACTCAAAACCAACACTGCTGTATGTGAAGCTCTACTTCGCCTTTTTGAAAATTTAAATAATTATTACTATTGTTTTTTTAATTGAAATGGAATTCACATAACATGAATTAACGATTTTTTAAACAAATCAATTTTATTAATACATATTAATAAAGTGTACAATTCATCCAAAATGTATAGTCAGTGGTATTTGGTATAATCACATAGTTGTACATTCATCACTTCAATCATAATTAGAGCATTTTCCTTATTTCAATAATAATAATAAACAAAAAGCAGACAAACAAACGAGAAAATTCTTCACTTCTCAGTCTCTCTATGTTTCCCCTTCTGTTTATGGCTTATCTTTCACAATTATTCATTTGTTAAGCAGTTTTATTGAGATACTTTCACATGCCATATGATCTATCCAAAGTGCATAATTAACAGCTATTAGTATAATCGCAATGTATTACTCCGAAAAGAAAAATTCCCACCACTTAGCATTCCTTCCCCCAGCCCTACATAACACTAATCTAATTTCATTTTTATAAATTGATTTATATTTACATTTTATATAAATGGAATCATACAATATATAGTACTTCGTATCTGGTTTCTTTCACTTATCTTAGTGGGGTTTTTTTGGTCTGATACTAACATCTTGTAGTATTAACATGCAGTTGTTCAATTTCAAAGAAAAACAGACTTATATATGCACTTTTACGCATATTTATATTTCACATGTGGTTTTACTATACAGTTCCCATGTTACATTTCTTAGCTTTCCTTTTAGTAATATGAACTTAGACTTTCCCTTTAAACCACTTTCATACCCACATAATAGTACTTACTTCTAGTAACTAAAATTATGTTGGGTGTTTACCTTTTCTATTCATTTCTAAAAATTAGCAAACCTTCTTTTTATCAATTTTGCACAAGT
>PVKH010031360.1:0-12341 GCA_004027955.1 Chaetophractus vellerosus
GAGCTGCTGCCTGCGAAGCATGGAAGCCGGCAGCCCGCAAAAACATGGAGGACTGCTGCCGGCAAAACATGGAGCGGAGCCGCCCATGAAAACAGAATGGAGCCACCCCACGAACAGAGCAAGCCGCCACCATGGAGGGCCGACTCGGTGCACTGTCACAAAGACGGGGGAGACAAGAAGCAAACATAGAAAAACACAGAAGAATGGACACACAGCAAGAGCAAGCAGAAGGGGGGGAGGGATATGTAATAAATAAAAAATAAATAAATAAATCTTTAAAAAAAATAAAAATAAAGATACTTTAAATGTTGTTGTTGTGTTCAGATGTTCAGAAATAAATTACATGAGTAGATGGATATTTATAATAGAAAGAATCGGTAGGAGAAAATTAGTGATATCGAAGTTTATATAAGTTGCTTTTCCTTAAATTCAACTTTAAATTTTTATCCTTTTGCTATAATCCAATTTCAAGAAAGACTGTAAAAATAGGAAAATAGAAGAAAAATACACAGTATTAAAGTATTATAAGGTAGGTGAAATGAGTGCTAAAAGATAGATTGAGTAGGTAAGTTTTTCATGAGAGCAAAAAATTTAACCTTGAGATGTTTGTTACCTTGTTCATATATATATAAATATACTTTCTAATTACTTATCAATCTCTATGCACTAAAATGTAAACACCTTTTAACTTTCTTACTCATTGATATTTCTCAAGATATTTAAATGTAGTCATGTATGGAACTGGTATTAACAAAATACCCATTGGGAAAGGCAATGGAAAATGCAAGGAAGGGAGAAAAGAAGGGAGGAAGAAGTCGAGCCTATGAATTCTGGAGAAAGATTTTAAAAGGGAATTGCAGCCCAGATATAAGTAGCTGTTTGAGAAAATGGTAACATTGGGGAATTTCCTTATTTCATTTATTTATTTATTTATTTATTTATTTATTTATTTATTTATTTATTTATTTATATTTTCTGCTTTTTTTGTCTTCCGCCCCCTCCCTGCTGCAGCGATGCGCCTAGTCAGCTTCACCGGTGAGCAGTGGCCTTGCCCACTCACGGGCAGCTTGCCCCGCTTGCGGGCAGCTCTGCCCTGCCCGTGGGCAGCTCCACTCTGCTCGCAGGCGGCTCTGCTCTGCCTGTAGTGGCTTTGCTCTGCCAGTGGCGGCTTTCTTTGCCTTGCCCGCAGCGGCTCTGCCCTGCCCACAGCAGCTTTTGCCTTCTCAAGTGGTCCGCCCCCTGGAGAGGCCCCGGGGACCGAACCCAGGGCCTCCCATGTGGTAAACCAGCACCCTATCCACTGGGCTATAAAGCCGGCCCCTATTGGGATTTGAGAAACAGCTAATAGAAGGAAATGACTGGAAGGTATGTTTCATTGGAGCGTAGTGGGAGATAAGATTATTGTTATAGACTAGAAACAATTGAAGATATTTTAATAAAAAAGTTTAAATTGTTTGTCTTTATACTTGAGCATTACACAAGCCATCATATCTTTGCGAAAGAATCCAGTTATATATTAAGAATATAATAACATCAGCAGTTCATAGGACACACAAGATTTTAGAGGATATACAGAGAATAGCTTTAAAAATCTCCTTTAATAATCAGGGCAAGTTCTAAGTAAGACTATATTTAGGATAGTGCTGGAGTTGCTGAGATATAAAATTGAGAAGGAAAGATTTCTATCCTCATTTATTGGGAGGATAATGTCATTAGCAAAGACAGAAAACAAGAGAGTTCCTGGGAGGTAAAGAAAACGTATACTTCTTTTGACAGGTTGGCTTTGAGATGTCTGAGGGATTTCTATGTGGCGATAAATATAAATTAGAAAAATGCTAAATTTCAGAAACAAACCTCCAGAAAGCAGTAATTGTCTTTCCAAAAATGGAAGAAAATAATTTATAAATTATGCTATCTCCTTCTGACTTGTTATCAATTGTAAATTTTATTTCAGGATCAAAAGTTTTACATTTTGATGAGGTCCCAACTATCTGTTTTTTTTCTTTTGTTGCTTGTGCTTTGGGTGTAAAGTCTAAGAAACCATTGCCTAACACAGGTCTTGAGGATGCTTCCCTGCTACATTCTCTAATAGGACAGCAAGAATCCCCCAAGTATAAGGGCAATGCCCAGTAAAGGAAGACAGACCATTAATTACACCAGGCCATTGATGATGATGATTATATTTATGAAACTTTTCTTGTGAAGTTTAAACATAGCCTAGTATTATCTATTGCCTAAGAGTTATCTCCTGAAAACCTCCTTGTTGTTCAAATGTGTCCTATCTCTAAGCCAAACTCAGCATATAAACTCATCATCTTCCCCCTGGTGTGGGACATGACTTCCAGGGATGAATCTCCATGGCATAGAGGTATTGTTACCAAACACTAACCAACAATGCACCTGGAAAAAGACCTTGACTAAAACGGGGAAATGGTAAACACAAATGAGGTTTTTTGGCTAAGAGATTTCAAATTGAGTCGGGAGGTCATTCTAGAGGTTAAGCCTGTGGAAGTCTCAGCAGGATTTCGTTGATTGACACAGCAAATGGTCCCTCAAACAGCAGGACTCCTGAGGGCTCTAGAAACAACCAGAAACTATAAGCAGGGTAGACAGCTCAGGACATGGCATGCTGTCACTAGGCCTTACTTTGGAATTTATGAACCCCGGTGTAACAGAGTTAGACTCATTTATAGGTTCCCTACACATGGCTCTTCTGCCCCTTTTATTTGAACCTATAATTAGAACTATACTTGATAAATATATATCCCAGAGACTTAAATCTTTGGTCTATCCAAGTGCCAGTTGAGCCCTGAATTTCAGCAGAGTTGCAAGACCTACTCTCCAGTTCATTGGACTCATACAGGACAACAAACAAGGAGATGATGATGGACAATGCCCATCCTAAGGAACAGAGAGTATATGAAACTGCAAGCAAGATAGTTCCACCCATCTGCCCCAGGGGATCTAAACTCCCTCTCAGTTAGAAGCAAAGTCCGCATCACCATCCCCAAATCCTCAAGACTGAGGAATGAAAAATGGACCAAAGTAGACTTATTATTATTCAACTATAGACTTATTATTATACTAGCAATGGAAGAAATCTTAGCATTGATATAAAGGCAGTGACCTCCAAAGATTCTGGGATGGAAGAGGGAAGAAGATGTATAATGTGGGGGTATTTCTAGGACATTGCAATGATGGATACAGGGTATTGTATATTTTGTCATAACCTACAAAATTGTGTGGGACAGAGTGTAAACCATAATGTAAACTGTATTCCATGGATAATAGCAATGGTTCAGTATGTGTTCATCAATTGTAACAAATGTACCCTTCTAATGAAGGATGTTGTTGATGTGGGAAAGTGTGGAAGGGGGAGGGAGTGGGGCATGTGGGACTCCCTTATATTTTTTATGTAACATTTATGTAATCTAAATCTTCTTTAAAAATAAAAATTAACTTAAAAAAATACTCACCCTGGATTCCACAATATAATCAAAGGCCCTTAAGTGAAATGATTTAATAAAAAACAACCTAATCAAAACATCCCTTAACTGAATCTAATGAAAAGATCCCATCTACACTGGGTTTACAGGCACAAGAATAGGTTCACAAAAGAAAGAAAGTCCTCTCTGGCAAACTCCTCATTCAGAATTTGCCCTCCATGCAAAAGCAGCCTGAGGAAATGAAAGGAATGAAAGAAATCTTAGAGGTGGTCAATCTGGGGAAAATACTTGCTGGTTTCAAAAACTCAGTAGAGGGAGGTTTGTCTCCTAAGAAACAGAGGGGACAACTAATGTCCTGTAAACAGGAATTCTAAAACAACTAACAAACACATGTCCAGGGCAAGAAAGAGAGCCAGAAAGACAGGGAAAACCCTGTACACTCCCTTTTAGCCTCATCTTAATGGGATCTTCAAAGATCCCATTTACAAATGAGTTCATACCCACATAAATGGGGTAAGTATTTGAATATGTCTTATAGGGGAAATGATGCAATACCCAACAATGGCCCAGGATAATGTCTATCCTGGAGAATATTCCATGTGTTCTTGAGAAGAATGCATACTTTGTTCTTTTGTGTGTAGTGTTCCATAGATGTGTGTTAGGTCTAGTTGGTTTATAGTGTTCAATTCCTAAATTTCTATATTGATTATCTGTCTAGTTGCTCTATTCATTATTTAAAGTGGGACACAGAATTATCAAACTATTATTGTTAAAGTGTCTATTTCTCGCCTCTATTTTGTCAATTTTTGCATTGCATATTTTGGGACACTCTTGTTAGGTACATATATGGTTATAATGTTATATAATCCTGATGGAATAACACACCTCTAGCATCATAAAATATCTTGCATTTTTCCAGTTACAACTTTTGTCTCAAAGTCTATTATTGTTGGATATTACTATAGGCACTCCAGCTCTCTTTTATTTACTGATAGCATGTATATCTTTTGCTTTTAATTTCTACCTATTTATGTCTTTCAATATCAGGTGTGTCTACAGTAGAAAGCATCTAGCTGAATCATGTTTTTGCATCCATTTTGTCAATCTCTGCCCTTGAATGTAAGGTTTAATCGAGTTGCATCTAATATAATTACTAATAAAATAGTCAGAGGGTAGCTTCCTACTGACAGCAATAAGAGTAGCCAGAGATTCAGTATTTGTCCCAGTACCCCAAATCCCAGTTCCCACATACTGAAGAGGGACAGTTGATACTAGCACATATAGTGGAGTATGTTATAGGAAAAGAATCTTGAGCACAGGGAACCAGAATTGTTTTAGTGGGGACTATGTTAGTCTGTACTTTGCTTCAGTGACAGATATTCTCCTAAACTGTACAGTAAGCATATCTTCACTTTGATGCACAATCTCTACCTTTCAAGGTTATTTGTAAGAAAAGGGCAATTAGTAACTCTAAGGATAAGATGTTCCGAATTTGAGAAACATATGAAGAATTGTCTTCCAACAATGTCTATCCCTTGTTTCTATACTGTTTGGGGCTCCAAGCAAATTTTCCATCAGTACACAGCTCAGCCTCTCTTTTGAATCTGAATAGCACATGTTGCAACAAAATCTGTTTAATTTGTCTAATACAATATTTAATTAAAGTGACTATCAATAGGACTCCCAGAAATAGGATAAGGCCAAAGGACAGTATTGACTTCAAACATTCCCTCCAGTACCAGACACAACAGCTTAACAAATGTACTGTGGGATTTTAGTTTGAAAAGACCTGATACACTTCTTTATCATTCCTATTTGAGCTAGCATAATATAACAAATTAGATAGTTGTTATGGCCAAGGAAACACACTTGTGCATTTTTTTCAGTTGTGAGATTAACTAGCCATGTTTTTCATGGAACACCAAATTTTAATTGAAAACACAATTGATGGGAAAACCATGGCTAAACAGATTTTGATATTTAGCAAACATTTTCCCAAAAATGACTGAGTCTGTCACTTTAAGGATGAAAAGTAACATTTATGGTGCCCAAGAAATAGTTTTAACTTTCACGTGAAAACTAGAATTTTAGAATAATTAAATCTACCACTGTGAGCTTGATGGCTTCCCAATTTTGAAATATTTTTAGAAGAAATCTGACATATTAAAAAATGGATAAAACAAATGTGGTATATTCCTTTTATGGACTGCTATTCAGTAATAAAAATGAATGTAATAACAAGCAAAATTACATGTAAGAAGCTCAATACATTATGCTAAATTACACTATGCTAATTTTTATTCCATTTATAAAGGAAATTTCCATATGGAAAGAAAGATCAGTGGTTATCTAGAGCTAGGTGTTCAGGGAGAAGATAAATTGCAAACAGGAGTGAGAAAACTTTTACGGTAATATATTGTTCTATTTGTTTATCATGGTGGGGTTTATAACTGTATACAATTACCATAATTTATCAATGTTTGCCATTTGAACGGATGAATTTCTTAATTTATCTTATATCTCAACAAAGCTGAAAAAGGTATTATGTGCTCTTCTATAACATTTTCTCTAATAGTTAAAAACCAATTAATCACTGAGATCATTGAGATTTGTTTAAATATGCCCATCGTTCTCTCCCAGCTCCTCAACTTCTGTACCTTTTAAGAATTGCCAAAATGTCATTTACAGCAGAAGGCATTCTCTAAATTGCTCCCAATCATAATTTAGAGACCCTCCTATAGTTATTTAATAATATCCCCTTTTACTTTAATATCACTTAAATATAATTTTTTTGAAAATTGGTGCTTATAAATTTTATTTATTTTTGTATTTAATTAATGTCTCTGTATTCCTAGTAGACTGGAAAATCCATAAGATCAGGGCCCATTTATTTTTAATTTTATTTTTAGATGTCTATCATAGTTCTGGAATTCTTGATTATTCAGGCAATAGTGAAAACTTAAGCCTAGGGCAAGCACCTCCTAGCTTTTCCCTTCTAAACTCCACACCTTGAGAAGAGCACACAGAACATATGTATTATTGAGGCTCTTTTTTTTTTTTGTTTTAAGAGCATATATTGGTTACATTTCATAATAGGAAATTATTTCAAAACTACTATTTTGAAGGTTGAGTATTATATTAGTCACAATTCTCAAGGGAAACAGAACCAACAGAAGATATCTGCAAATGTTATAAGATTTTAATAAAAATTGTCTGCAGTGACTGTGGGGATACACAAGTCCAAATTCAGTAGGACAGTCTGAAAACTGGAACTCTGTTGAGGGTTTTCGATGGATTTTCTGGGAAGAGATGGCTGGGTGAAGTAGAGATGGAAATTTTCTCTTTTGACTCCTGAAATCATCACTTCTTTTAAAGCCTTCAATTGATTGGATTAAGCTTCTCGTGTGATTGTAGATGTAATCAGCCATAGATGCAATCACCTTACTTGTATATTTAAGTCCAAGAAATATCCTCGCAACAACAATCAGGCCAGTGCTTGCCTAACCAAGCAACTGGACACCATAATCTGGCCAAGTTGATATGTGAACTTAACCATCACTGTCCAACCCTTGTCAACTGGGAAGCAATACACATCTCTTTAAACCATACTTAATCTCTAAATAAAAATAGGAGTTATATTTTTACCTGACAATACTCAATTGCCCTGCATACAACCAGAAATGCATGAACTCATCCCAGAATAGCATGCAATTCTTTGCGGAATATTCACTCTTAAACTTAATATCCTATAACTTAAATACTATGACATGAAGCCCCTAAGACAGAATTCACTTACACTGCTGTCAAGCTATGCAGATCACCCCTGTGAGTAGAGTTCATGCCAAAACACTACACTGAGGACTGGTTTCTGTATTATTTTATTCTCCTACTTATTTAAATGCATGCTTTGGGGGCTAATCATCTTTGTGGTTGCCATGTCTTTTCTCAGGTTTCTTTTATTTCTTTGCAGGAATGCTAACAACTCTGGAAGTGAAGAAGTCTCTGAAGCTACTTTGCTCAGTAAGAGGAGGTGAGGGTACAAGTCATCTTCATATTTTGTACATGTGTTAATAGCAAATTCAAAGATAAACTTTGGGGACACAGGAGAACAGGATTTGAATTGAGAGTCTAAATATAATTAAAATGATGAAAAGTTGAATAGTTGTGGATATGAGAAAACCACTCTTCTTTCTCTAAAACAATAGAGTCAAAATATGAAAAGTTAAGAAAGAATAATGTTGAGTCTAGGAAAAGGAAGATAGTGATTTGATTGTAAACTTTTGCTCAATCTACTATAAGTATATATGGAAAGAGGAAAAAATGTCTAGTTGAGTTCACCAACATAGAGAGATCTAGGACAGGGGATATATTTTGGGGAACAATTTACAAAGGAAATTAAAGTAAGTGTGGTACCATCTAATATCTAATACCAGTAGTAATACCAACTGACAATATTAACAACATATGATATTTTAAACATTGTCCTGGAAAATTTCAATAAATTGCATAATATAATTTTAAAACACTTCTCGCATTTCCAACTTTAATATGCTGAATGTCAGTAGGGAAAATTAATTACACAACCATAGTCATTCATCATATTAAAGCTGGAAATGGAATTCAGGTTTAGATGATCTGACTACACACTTGTGCTCTTTCCTCCATAAAACTTTCCTCAGGTATAAGCTATATATCAGTAACTAACAGAGAATTTAGTATCTAAACATCAAATCAATTCATAGCAGGGTATCATGTTTGTAACAGATATCTCCCTATAGTAAATGGACCTACAATGAGCAGTTTGCTAGTCTGGGAGAGAATGGGTATGATCTGCAAACACAGTACTGGCAAAATAGATTTGATGTTTCTGAGTTATCAGAGGAATTTTTATAGTATCTTGCATATCTAACAAGTATAACCACTATTGCATGAGTAAGTAATCTAAGCAAGGAATAATGAAAGGGAAAATGATGCAATAATTGAACAAATAAGAGTTAAAACCTTGAATGAATGCTCAGGTATTATAAACTTTTAGAATAAACAATAAAAACAGCAATATTTGCCTTTTCAGGTTTGTCTTTTATAGAACTAGTAAACAGATTTAATCATTATGGGACAGAACTTTCCAAGGAAAAACCCTAATAAATTTATCAATCAGCAGATGGTATAAAATAAAGCCAGAAATAAATCAATTTGCACCTGAGACTTTCTCAGCAACCTTTGAAGGTATTTAAAACAGAATAAATGTGGGCATATGTGACTGCTTATAAACAAAGACTATTTCAATAACTCCATATAAACAAAAACATCCGGATTTTAAGCAGGTTCCTACCAGGTGCCCAGCATATGAGGTTCATTTTTGTACAGTCCTTTTTATTGAGAGCAGAATCTATTTAGTTATGAAAGAGACAATGAAAAAGCTTCCTGTGATTCATCACTCAAATGCATGGATCAATTGACTAATGAGGAAAAGAATTTTCAAAATGTTAGAGGCCATCTAAAAGCTCTGGCATGTCATTTCTAAGTGGATTATGTATAAAATGTCATGATCTACACAGGTATTACCAAATACTGGCATCCTCATGACATCTCATTCAGTAAAACTTTGGAATAGAGCTGAGCAAATCTCAGAGTAGGATTTTTCATTTGTATAAGAAGTGTAGTGAAAAATACAGCTGTAAACATGGGTCGAATATTCCAAATCCATTTATTAACCATATCTTAAAATTGTATTTAAAAAGGAGGCCTTTAAAACTCTGAAGAATGAAAATCTAATCCAATAATTCCCATTCCAGACTATACATTAAAACTACACTAAAACCACTTATTGTGGCTGAAATGAAGTCAACAAACGTATCAGAATATTTATGGGTAGGTCCTAGGTATGCTCCCATAGATATTCTCCACAGGTCTTACAATGTATAATCAGAATTTAGAAATTTGTGTTTTTTAGGAAAAGAAGTATGAAATATTTTGAGAAGAATTTAAAATTACATAAAATATTAGCTATGAGAAATTCAAAGACAAGCCATTAATCTGAAAATTGGTTATACAATTAGAATGGAAAAATTCAGAAGTCATACCTTTTCTGCCTAGAAGTCAAACCACAGAAAAAAACTGCATTGATTCTTTCTGTAAAACCAACTTGATCTTCAGGTTTTAAACTACTGTGCTAAATTGCCAAACCCATGGATTCTTCTCAATAAGACCAACTTACTCTGCCACTCATCTGCATGTGGAATATAATATATATTCTGCTTGTTAAAACCCATACTCTCTGTGCCATGCTGCAAAGTTCTTATGGTCAACCCTTTCTTTTGCCTGCTGACATCAGTACACACCACTGAGAACCAAGTGGAAAGAAAATACCCAAACTCACACTAAAGAATAATCCAATTGTTAGAGGCCTTAGCTGAGCACTGTGAGTAATGAATGCTTACCAGTCCCTAGGAATTACCAGTTCTAAACCCACCAATCTTCACATCCCTGTTTTACTCCAGCACTTTTCACCACCAAAGAATAGTTTCTTTTGCATTCTCGTATCTAAAGCGTTCTGTTTTCTCTTCCTGCACTAACCTCACACTTCTTTTTTCCAATATAAACCCTTTGTGTTCTTTGAAACATAATTTAAAATACTTTCATTTTCATATCTAGAATCTTGTTTTCTCAAAGCCCCACTCTCAAAACAATTGGTTCCAATACAATTTTTTAAAGATTTATTTTATTTATTTATTTATTTCTCTCTACCCTCTCGTTGTTTTGCACTTGCTGTGTCTGTTCATCTTCCTTGTTTCTTTAAGAGGCACCGGAACCAAACCCGCAGCCTCCGATGTGGGAGGGAGGTGCCTAATTACTTGAACCACCTCCATTCCCTGCTTTGTTTTGTCTCTCATTATGTTTTTTTTCTTCTTGCATTTCTTGTTGCATCATCTTGTTGTGTCAGCTTGCCATGCCTGCCCATCATGCCAGCTCTCTGTCTGCTGTAGGAGGCACCAGGAACTGGACCAGGGATCTCCCATGTGGTAGGTGGGAGCACAATTACTTGAGCCATATCCGTTTCCCCCAATAAAGTTTTTATGTCCATATTTCTCTTTTTCTATTCACTCTCCTTCTTATCAGACTAAGAATGTATCACCTTTGCTTCCAACACACTGCTCTTATTTTTGTCCAGTCATCCTGAGCTGCAAGTATAAATTTAGCCGATAGAGGGATAGTTGGAGACATGGGATAGATGAGATCTTCTAGGGAAATGAAAGATTGAGTGCTCTTGGGTTACCATCTGCAATTATTTCATTCAACTTATTTTTTTATATTGAGTTTATCTTTGTACTCTACTAACATTTTACATTTATATTCTCATTTATTAGTCAAAAGCAATCTATAAAATAGATGTATTAAGCTCATTGAACACATATGCAAATTAATTTACAAGTATGTTAAATAAACATAGGTCACATAATTATAACATGGAAGAGTAAGATTGTTTTTGTCTGGCTTCAAAAATGCAGGCTCTTTTCACTTTAGCCTATGTGGAAAATAGTTTGTGCAAATCTTCATTTTAACAACAAAAGTACATTGGAAGAAAATAAGTCTACTCATAGAGATATCAACTACCCACCCTCTTCTACTCCCTTGTTGATCCCAGGGAATTTACTTCCATAAAACAGTCATTCTCCCACTGTAAAGTCATGGTATCAGGCTCCTGGACTATGAGTTTACTGCACTTGACTCCTGTTAATCAAAATCAGAGGGCAGACAATTCTATGGTTAAGAGCAATGCTTCAATATGTGTTCATCAATTGTAACAAACGTACCACACTAATGAAAGATGTTAAAGGAGGAACGTGTGTTTGGGGGGAAGTGGAGTATATAGGAATACCCTATATTTTTGAAATGTTTATGTAATCTAAAGCACCTTTAAAAATAAAGAAATACAACTACCCAGTAAAAAAAAACAAATCAGAGGACATTGGTGGTCTCAGTACAATGAAAAAGGATGGATGTGCCCACAAGAACAACCAAGGCCTGTGACAAGGGCTTATTACATTTTTAACAGCAGTCCCATTTACCAGCTCTTGCAAATTAGAGATGGACACAGTCTTATAGTTCTAACCCCTAAATTCTTTTATAAAATATGTGGGAGCTTATTTCGCATTGATAACGCTACTACTAAGATCAATTCATAGGAATTATTGGCTTAATAAAATTGACTTAAATAGTTTATTATACTCAATGAGACAAAGCCTACTAATAAATAAATTAATTTTGTGCCCAAGTTTTATGAATAGTAAAAAGCAATATCTGATATATTATTTATATTATTCTAAAATATATTCACATCTTTAAAATATTAAATATCATTCATTATCTAATGCTACACAAAAATTACTATGCAACTTACTGGCATTCATAACAATTTATTATGCTCATGGATTCTGTCGGTAAGGGTTTCACACAGGGCCAAGCATGGAATGGCTTGTCTCTGTTGCACAGTGTCTGTGGCTTCAGCCATGAGATGGAATAATCACTAACTCACATCTGGGTGTCTGATCCTGGCTGTCAAACTAAGAGCCTCAGGTTCTATTAATTGAGCCTCTTCACAGAGTTTCTCCAGAGGAGTTAGTTTGGGTTTCCTTACTGCATGGTGACTAGAAGAGTCTCCAGAGAGAGAGATAGCAAGGAGGAACCTGTAATATTTTTAATTACATAGAATCCACTTCCATTACTCTCTAAGGAGAGGAATAGTTACAATCCCAACCCAGATGCAGGAGGAGGGAACACAGATCCAACCCCTCTTTTTTTTTTTTTATTGTCACTGTTAAATTCTTTATGTTATCTTTATTCATAATTTTTATTTAAAAATACTTTTGTCATATACTTGGAAAGTACTTAAAA
>PVKH010031361.1:0-12341 GCA_004027955.1 Chaetophractus vellerosus
CTAACATCAGCAGGATAACAGTTCTAAAATGCCTTCTCACCAAAAAACAGAAAAAAGCAGCAGAAGTAGTCAGAACCAATGTTCTACAAACTTTTTACAACTAAGGGTTATAGTGACAAAGTGGAAAATGAATCAAGTAAAAGAACAATTTAAAAATCATATGGAAGCCATGTGCCTTTTACCACCCTCCTCCCACTCTTTCTGTGCTTGGTGGCAGGCTTGGAATGATCAAAAGCTTTCATCTCTGCATTTCTCACTCTTTATTTTTCTTGGACAAAGAATCAGCAGGTATAGCTGTGCAAAAACAGAAAAAAAAAGCTGATACCACAGTCATTTAGGAAACCATGCAAATTCAGACCTTTTACAAACGAATGTGCATAGTTTTCTAAATTTCCCCATAAAAACTGGTTCACCTGAATTTTCCATCCTCCTAAAGATAATGCTCTAAAATTGCTCTCCTGAGTCACGATAGCTGTATTGTTTATGTCAACTGTAATCTTTCAAACAGATGTGATGAATGGGAACCCTGCAAGATGTTATATGTGTCTCTTTTGTAAGTTAATAAATTTTATGATGCACTTATTGTTTATGTATGTTAATGTATGAATGATATACTTCAATGAAACAAAATGTATGAGAAGCCTAAACTTTCACCTTAGGCTGATCACTAGGCTTAGGGCAGTTTAGCCTAAGTGCTGAGAAGAGATCCAACACAGGCAATTGCAAAGACTGGAGCAGGTATTTTTATTATTATTAATTTTAGCTCCTGGTTTTAAAGGAAATCTTACTAGTCTTGGAAATTTGCTAAAGAAATAGCTTAGTAGAGCCCTCAATAACAATGACAACCAGAAAATCCTGAGGGGTGGGAGAGAAATCTGATACCAAAATTAACACAGTAAAATATGAAAAAGTCTTGGTTTCAGCAAAAAATCACAATGCACAAACAGAAACAAGAGAAATGGATCATTCAATGGAATAAAATAAATGGATAGAAACCATCCCTGAAGAAACATATCCTTGGAATTACTAGTTACATAATAGGAAAGGAAAACCTGAATAATCCACTAAAATAAGTTGAGTGAGTGACCTATGAAAAATAATAATATTAATAAAGAGATTGAAATGATAAGGATGATCCAAACAGAAATTCTTGTTTTGAAAAGTATAATTAATTTTTAAAAGTCCCTAGATAAGTTCAAACAGCAGGTTTGAGCAGGCAGAAAAATGAGTCACTCAACTTTAATATAGGACAATTGCAATTATTCAATTGAGAGAGATAAGCAAAAAATAATGAGTAAAAGTGAAGAAGAAAACCTCTAGGACATTATCAAGTGAACAAACACAAGAATTTTGAGATTCCCACAAAAAGAAGATTGTGAGAAGTGTCAAGGAGAATATTTTTATATATAACAGACGTTTCCCAAGCTTGATTAAAGATATTGATATTCATTACCACAAACTCAAGAAACTCAAATAGAATTCACTTACAAATAGTTGTTTGATAATACTAAAAACCAGAGATAATGAGAGAATTCTGAAAGCTAAATGAGAGGAGCTACTCATAATGTACAAGGGACCCTAAAGGATTTATAAAAGCTAATTCCCAGGAGAAATCATGAGTTCCAGAAGGCAATAGAATGGCAGATTGAGTTGCAAGAAGGGGAAAAAAACCTTTCAATCTAGAAATCTATATCAGTCAAAACTGTTCTTCAAAAATGATTGTGAATTTAAGTCATTTCTAGATAAACAAAAGCTGAGGGAGTTTATTGCTGGTAGACCACCGTATAAAAGTTTTCAAAAGAGTTGTTCAAATTGAAAGTAAATGACACTACACAGTAACTTAAACAATATGAAGAAACAACCCCAGCAAAGGTAACTATGTGGGTGAATATTTTGGTTTGTAACTACACATTTTATTTCTAATATGATCTAAAATACAAATTTATAAAAAATATTTTTAAGCCTATGTTCTTGGGTGCACAGTTATAAAGGTTTAATTCATGGAAAAACAACAGGATGAGTGCTATTGAGGAGTACAGGAGCATAATTTGTGCATGTCATATTTATTAACAGTATAAATTCAAACTATATTGTTATAAATAAAATTAGGATAGCACATACACAACTCAAAATCTTTCTATTTGATTATCTGAGTGATATAATTTTAAAATGTTCAATGCATAACCAGGATAATACAAAGAAAATATCTTACAATATACACAATAGGAAATGATAAGGGATTTTAAATGGTGAACCATAAAAGATAAAGTAAATTTAAAAATAGTGTTATAGAGAAATATAAGGGTCAAAAAAGGAAAAATAGACAATTTGAAAATATGTAGAAATTAAATGATACATATTTAAATACCAATGAGTTACAGAAGTAATCACAAAAGAAAATTGAACATGTAGACAAATAAAAATGAAAACGCGACATATCTTAACTTATGGGATGCAACCTAGGAAGTTCTGAGGAAATGCTGGAACTTGAATCACATTTGAAAAGAAGAAAGGTCTCAAAACTATATGCTAAATTCATACTTTCAGGATCTAGTTAAAGAAGAGCCAATTAAACCAAAGTTTTCAGAACTAAAGAAATCACACATTTTAGAGAAGAGAAAAATGAAATCCAATGTAGATTTTTTTTTAAAAAAAGCAGAGAATCAATGACATCAAAAGATGATTCTATATGAATATCAATGAACTGGATAGACTTTTAGCTAGACTGCCAAAGAAAAATAGAGATGTAAATAAGTAGAAGAAATGAAATCTGGGACATTAAAATTATCCTTTAAGAAATAAAAAGAACTTTAAGAGAATATTATAACAATTTTATACCTACAAATTAAAAAAAAAACAGAATAAAAGGAAAAATTCTTAAAAACTTGGAAATTACCACTACTATTCAAGAATTCTCAAAATATCAGTAACAAGTGCAGATATTGAATCAGTATTCAAAAGCCTCCCTATAAATAGAAATTCACTCCCACATAATTTTACTGGTGAAAACTACCAAACATTCAAAGAAGAATTAACTCAATTTCCCTCAACTTCTTCCAAAAAATTTAAGAGAAGGAAAAACTTCCCAATTCATTCTTTGAGGCAAGAATTATGATACAAACCCCTATAAAGGCATCACAAGAAAAAAGATAGTTTACAAGAATTCTTCATGGGGGCTGGCTGTAGCCCAATTGATAGGGCCCTGGTTTACCACATAGGAGGCCCTGCGTTTGGTTCCTGGGACCTCCTCAAGTGGGCAGACCACCTTGAGAACACAAGCTGCTGAGGGCAGGGCAAGCTGCTGTGGGCAGGGCAAGCCACCATGGGCAGGGCAAGCCCCTGTGAGCAGGGCAAGCCACCGCTAACAGACAGACCACTGCATGGTGAGCTGACTCGGCATGTCACCCCAGCGGGGGGAGATGAGAAGACACAGAGGAATGCAAAAATGAGGACAGCAAGAACAAGCAGAAAGGCAGGGATATGTAATAAATTTTTAAAAAATTAAAAATAAAAAAAGAATTCTTATGAATATAGAACAAAATACCATCCACCTGAATTCAAGTGCTTCTGTAAAAGATTAACACTATGACCTAATGAAATTTACATCAGAAATGTAAGAATGGTTTGATATAAGGAAATCAATCAATAAAAAACTTTACATCAATAAAACAGGAAAAGTCACATGATATTCTAGTAACTAAGATATGTCTTTCTGTACAATTAAAAAGGGATATTATTAAAATTATGAAATGGGGTAATCAAGGTGTTGCAGGTTCTACTTACACTGAATGCACTCAAGTATTTCAAATTACATTTAGCACATTCCATTCTACTCTGGTGAAGGAGAATCAGGTCAGGATTAACACTCCTAATGATAATTTAAAAATATGTGCCATCCCTTACTCAGTGCAAAAGATTCTGCTCTTATGTAGGGTGAGAGTATAAAACCTTAAACCGGTCACTCTAAAGTTGTATAGCCACTTCCATTTATCTTGTTACCTGTCTTTTACTTTTTTTTTCCAGCCAGCTCCACAAATTGGGATAAACCAACTGCTCCATTCAGGAACTGAGAGGCTGAACCCATTATTTACATTGCTCCCTCCATTTCCATCGGCCATTCATCTACCATAATAAACCAAATACAAGTTTTAACTTGATAATCTTACTGAACTTACTTACTGGACTCCTCTGGGACATAAACATAACATCAGTGAGGTAAGTTTTCTTTATCCTTGTTAATCAATGATCTGGACAAGATGTAAGTGGACTCCATGAAATATTTGCACAAGAATATTTATTTATATTTTAGTGTAGGAATGGTGGACTAGAGGTGAGAGGAAGAGATTGCATATTTATGTGTGGGATAGCCTTGATATTCTGTAATAAAATTTCCATTGATGCTCCATTAATTATGTAGTTTATCTTTCAATTTATCCTCCAAGAAATTCATTCAGCTGCTGAGTACAAACGTGGAAGAATTTATCCTTCAATGTTGAACCAGCGAGAATCCCAATAAAGCTTTATTGAATTGAAATTTATACTTGGGTTATACAGTGTGCAGTGATAGCCCCAGTTCTCCAAATTTCTCTGAATCTGTGTATTTTAAATAGACTATTTTCACAGTTTTCCACTCAGATGTCAATGCAAAGTACAGAAATGGGTTGTCATTTATACAGGGATATTTATTAGGGTAAAAGGATATAGTCCTTATCAAGATATAATCAAAATGATTGAAGGTTTTCCCACATAGAGTACATTCTTGGGTTTCTTGCCAATGTGAATCCTCTCATGTTGTCTAGTGTGGGACCAATTTTTGAAAGCTTTCCCATAAAGAACATATTCTCCAGTGTGAGTTATCTCATACCCTTTAAGTTAAGAACTATTCTGGTAAGTTATCTAACATAGATGACATTCAAAGTGTTTCAGTTAATTATTAGCCATCTCATGTTTTCTAACATCACCACAGTGGGGGAAAGCTTTCCCACATAGATGGCATTTTAGGGTTTCCCTCCAATGTGAATCCTTTCATGTTGTCTAAGACCAGTAGAAAAAGTAAAGCTTTCCAACATAAAATACATTGATAGTATTTTGCTCCAATGTGAATTTTATCGTGTTCCCTAAGGCCTGAAGATTGATTGGAACCTTTAACACATATACAATTTTCATAGGGATTTTCTTCAATGTCAGATCCATTGAAATATTTAAGGGCACAGGATTTTATATAGACTTTACCACTTACATGATATTCTTCTGATTTATTTCTAGTGTGAACTTGCTTATGACAAGTAAAAGATGACCAGGCAATGGGGGTCTTACCAAATAGTTTGCTGAAAATGTTTTCTTTCCCTTCTGAGTTGACACGTTTTGAGAAACTGTTGATTTGTGCATGATGTCTTCTTGCAAATCATTACATTTCAAGGGATTGACTCTGATATCTAAATGATATGGTGGAAGATTCATCTTCCCTGCAAATATTTTGTATGGTTAGCATTTCTTGTTTTTTTGTGTTTTTTTTATTGCCACATTGCCTGCCTGAGCTCCATTCATGAAGAAAACCCATTCTTTCTCTCCACAGTTCTTATTCATTCTTCAAATTGGCAAGCACATCTGATTTGCAGACCAGAAATCCCACTGAAACCAGATGGTTAATGATCACTACCATGAAATCTTTGAACAGCATTCTCTGGGATGGGCCAGGAGAGCCCATTCTTCTTGGGGGAAGTCTAGCTACATTTTAAAGTTCACTGACTCCATAGGTTGTATTGCCATATCTCAGCTGAAAACTATCTTCTTCTGTGTTTCCTTAGGCAACATAAAAGAACTCACAGTGGAGAGAAACCATTTGAATGTCATGTATGTTGAAAAGTCTACAAATAATCTTCAGCTGTTATGCAACCTCAGAGAACTCATGCTGGAGAAAAAGTCTATGAATAATATTTACATTGGATAGCCTTTGTCTTTAGTTCTGTTCTTAGACTAGAGAGAAACACTAAAAATGCCATCTATGTGTGAAAGCCTTCACCCATTTTTCTGGCATTAGTAAACACTAATGCATCTCACACTCAGATGAAATCCTGTGAACATCTTCTATGTGGGCTAACCATTGCTAGCCCTTAGAAACATGAGAGAATTCACAATGAGGTGAATGCACATGAATGTTGTCTATATGGGAAAGCTTTCAATCTGGCCTTAGATGAAATGACTATATGCACACCTCAGAGAATCCGTATGAATGTTTTCATATGAATAGAAAAACTTTGAATTTACTTTTGTAAGCTTACTCAACATAAAATAATGCAAATTGGAAAAAAGGCATGTTTATTGGAAAACTATTGGGTAATGTTCTGCTTTAGTATATGACCACATTCAGTAACATTATTCATAATATAGAAGAGATTTGAAGCAATAACATTAAACTTTAACTTACCACAGAGCTCACACATTGAAGAAACACTATGTTTGTAGTCAACATGAAAAACCTTTTCTTCATCCTTATTACTTCATCTTATCTAAATTCATGCTGAACAGAATCCACACAATGTCATATGTGTAACAAAACTTTCCATTTGATGATATGAGTGAACTAACAATAAAAGTAGAAGTGTCTTCCTCTGTTACTCTAAATTACAATTAAACTAGAAAATGATTTGAAAAAAATTCTACATCTGAATTCAATGTGGGAATGCCTGAATGTATGTTATACTGTAAATGAAATGGCAGTACACAACATGAGAAGCATTAGTTTGTAATCAATGTGTAAAACCATTTACTCAAGGAGCAACCTTGGTGTGCAAAGAAAATTCAGTGTAGGAATAACCACTTAAACAAACAAACAAATAAATGAACTAATCATGAAAAGTCTTTCTAGAAGGACAAGACCCCTAGGAGGCATGACAGATATTTCATGCTGGAAATGTTTTTCAATGTTTGTCACATGAAATCATTTATTCAAACAGCAATGCTTGTAGGACATGTAGGAATTCACATTATTTGAAAGAATCTTTAGGTCATAAATGAAAGAATGTGTTCATTGAGCAGTCATTTCCTAATAGCTTTAATAGTCTGCCAATGAGGATACAAACATTTTGAAGATCAAATGGTAATCCTTTGGCTGGATTTCACATTGCAAAACTCATATTTCTAAATAATAAAATTTATATGTAAAAATTCAGCAAAAATCCAGAATATTGAAAAATCCTTATGACTGAAAATATGTAACAAATCAATGTACAATTGCAAAGTGACTTGGAATATTGAATGAGGAAGTTTTTAAGATTATGAAATGAGAATCAACTCAACATATTAGTATTTTCATATATGGAAGCAACAAAAGTTGTTGCTGAAAAATCTAATTTGGTCAAGTTGTACTTTTTTCATGTAGCTCTAAAGAGAAATAATTGGGTAACTTGGAAAATTAGTTCAAGTGTAATTTCAAACATACAGAACAGAAAATAAAGTGTCTTACTTTCATGTTAATTTACCAACATGCATGTGAGTGAATAAAGCCAGATACAAAAGGACAAATAATGTAGGATTGCCCTGTTGTGAACTAAATATATTTTGTAAAATATCAATATGTGAAATATGAATATGGGTAGAATTGCACATATAAAACTGTTTTTCATTGAAGCTGAACAAATGTAAGCTAATAGTACGAAATGTTAATATCAGACCAAAAAAAAAAAAAAAACAACAGCATTTCACTAAGTGAGTACAAAAGCATTAATTTTGAAGAGGTCCCATTCATCTTTACATTCTTTCATTAATTATGCTTTTGAAGTAAATTCTAATAACCCACTGCCTATCCCAGGAGCTTTAATATACAACCATACATTTTCTTTTAGGATTTTTATGTTCCTGGCTCTTATATTTTGGTCAATGATATATTTTGAATTACTTTTTATATAATGGCTGAGGTATGGGTCCTCTTTCATTCTTTTGGATATTGATATCATGTTCTCTCAACACCATTTGTGGAATTTAAAGTTCTGTCTCATTTGAGTGGACTTAGAAGCCTTGTGAAATATCAACTGGCCATAGGTGCTAGTGTCTATATCTCAACTCTCAATTTTATTCCATTGGTGTGTATATATATATATCCTTGTGCCAATACCATGTTGTTTGGACCACATTAGCTCTGTAGTATGCTTTACTGTCAGGAAGTGTGAGTCCTCTCCTCTCATTCTTCCTTTTCAAGATGTTTCTTGTATTTGGGGCCACTTCTCCTTCCAAGTAAATGTGATATTTAGCTTTTTCATTTCCAGAAATTAGGCTTTTGAATTTTGATTGGAATTGCAATGATTCTTTAAATCAAGTTGGGTGGAATTGACATCTCAATGAAATTTATTATTTTAACCCATGAACCCATAATGCCCTTCCATTTATTAAGGTTTCCTTTGTAGTTTTAGCAAATTTGAGTAATTTTCTGAGTACAAGTCCTTTACATTTTAGTTGAATTTATTACTAAATATTTCATTCTTTTAGTTGCTCTTGTAAATGCCCTTTTTTTCTATTCTCACACCAAGAAAGTGATTTGATATCCAAGGCACCTGGTCAGGCAAGAATCCTGAGTCTTAAACTTTTGAGTAAACATTAATTTAAATGATAGAATAATGTCCTAAGAGGTTAGATATATGGAAAGCCGGAGAGTCACAGAGACAGAATCCTAAAAATGGGATCAGCTGTCTAACAACATATTCCCTTGGGAACAGCGAACCAGAAGCAAAATTTTCTTTCTGTCCAGACCAGAATCCCACTGGGAAATGATGTCTCATGGTTTAGAGAAATGAGGGAAATTGCTTAATGACATGCTATAGGGAAGCTTTAAATATCTCCTCATCTCTCATCCCTCAACTTGTGCAAACTTGGGCTGGACAGTATGTGTTTTTTTTCCTCTCTTTGGTTCTTAAGTTTTGCTGCAGGACTGATTCTTGACCCCTTCCTGCTGTCTTTAATAGGAGCTGAGCTTCAGTGCCATTATCTAACACACAAGTTGGAGTTTGGACTGTCATTCAGACATCTTCCACTCAGAGGTGCAATCCAGGTGAGTCAGAGAGCACAGAAGACACTACAGAAAAGGGAGAGGGAGAAAGGAAGGTGAGAACTGTAATCTTGAGTCATCTGAGAGCCAGTCCAGGCTAGTCCAGAGCCAAGAGATCACCATGCTTGTTTTCCCTTTTGCATAATAAATAAATGTATTTGTGTATTATGCTAAATTTACTCTACATCTCTCATTATTTGGTGATATCCAGGTCCTATATCAGGGCAGATATTCCTAGAGTTTGGTGCCTTGTTAGTGGGCCCTAATTTGGTATCCTTGCTCCTGAGAGTGACAGAGTCTGACTGAAATATGTCTTCACTGCACATGGTTCATCTGTCTCTTCTATTCAAACCTATATTTGATGCCAGAGTTTTAGGTGTACTTCCATAGCCTGGAGACTATCGGCTGTCCATGTGCCAAGTGGGTCCAGAGACTCTGTAGACCTGCAACTCCTATGCTACAGCTAAATGGACTCATGCAGGACACCTAGTTGGGAGTTGATGATGGACAATGGCTATGCAGGGGAATGGAGAGAGCCTGCAGCTGCAGGCAGGATAATCTCTTCCATTGTATCCATGGGATATAAGCCCCCTCTCACTTGGTGGTGGAGGGGACATCACCATCCCAGAATCCTTGGGATTGGGGGAAGAACTATGGGCTATAATGGACTTGTTGGTGTCCTGCTATAGACTTGTGATATACGCAATGGAAGAAATTGCAAAATTATGTGGAGCCAGGGTAACTGGACACTTTGGGAGCAGGGTGAGGGAAGAGCAATTGTAATGCGGGTTTTTTGGGGGGTCCTGGGAATTGTCATGGGTGATGCTGCAATGGAGGATGTAGGCCATTTTGTATCATCATGTATCATTCGGAACTGTATGGGAGAGAGGGTTGTCTACAGTCTGAACTGTGATACATTCTTCCTGATAATTTTTAAAATAACTTTATAATTTTCTTTGATCATTGTTTTATTAATGTACATTTATGTGTATACCTTAATAAAAACACAAAGCACAGAAATGCAGGTGAAGCTTTGGTTAATTTGGATCTTACATTATACTGGAGAAATTAGAGTACAAATTACGTGTGTGCCTGACATATTGACCTGAGAGATACATCTGAAGAAGGAAGTTAATCATTTTAAGGGCATAGATACTTGTGGCACATGCAGGATTTTACAGAAAAAGGGAGCAAGAAGGACTTAGGTAATGAACAGAATAAGGGCTGAAATGTGTCTATTTTATTTTTCAAGGAGAATCTCAAAACCCAAAATTCTACTGTGGAATTCTTCTGCTCTTTACTTCTAAGAAAAAGTTTAGAGGCCTGCTCCCTGGCCCACACAGGGAAATCAGCAAAATTGGTCTGTTCATTTAATTAGTTCACCATTAAAACCTTCGCCTCCACCTTATCTTTGATGTAAGCCACTATATGTCTTCACTATTTTTCTGCTTGGATTATTTGTGATGTTTTAATGACCCGTCACATCCACACTGCCTATCTTCCCCTTCTCATGTACACCCTGACCTTTACTATGAAAAACATTCTGAATAAATTTCATGCTGGGGATCAGCTTGAGAGAAGAATTCCTTTAGCTGTTCTGTCCCTAACCTCTCTAGGCCATTGTGTTCAGAGTAATTCTTTGTCCCATCTTGGGCTCTGCTGGACAGATCCCTAAAAGTCTTTGCAGGACAGATTCCTGCACTGTGGAAGAATAAAGTGAAGAATACCACAAGCAAAAGGTAAGACAGGGACTTGCTTCATCTCTTTCAGGACCAGATAAAAATCACTGTGTTCTAATAAACATGGGACAGGCACAGGAATATAAAGTGGATCAGGGCATGATGTGAAGAACATGAGAAGGCAGATGCAGTAAGAACACCTGTTCTGTGGCACTGGAGTCTGGAGGAGATTCTGCTCCCATGGCTCCTGGTTCTCTTGCCAGACTTGATCTTCTGTTGTCTGTCCATCCACAGGAACTTTTCCCACTAGTAGGGAATGACTTTGACCATTCTCAGCATCAAAAATACATTTAAATCTTTGATCCCCAGTGGGTGGTGTGTTGTGTTGGTGGGTGGAGAACCCACGGGGTGGGGGGGAGGGAGGTGGACTCCCTATTTTTGGAGGTCTGATTCACTCAGAAATAGACAGGGGGGCAACTCTTGGAAGCAGGGATGGTTCCTGGTGGGGGATGAACCGGAGAGCCAAGACAATCTGTTGCATGTAGCTGTGAATCCTGTCATCTGGGGAGTCAAAGTGGGGAGGGGGGGTTGTGGGCCCTGGGGGTTGGGGAGGGATGGAGTAGATTGATTAGGGTGGTTTCGGTGGCCCGTTGAAGTGTTTTCCATTGCCTTGTGGTGTTGGACACGGGACAGGGTGATAGACATCAAAATTTATAGAAGTGTATGATCTAAAATGTGGACCTTGATACGGCCCAATGACAATGTTTGTGAACTATGTTTCACTATCTGTATGTCATTTATGTTGGTGCTGCCATCCACATACAAAAAGATTTTGGTATGGGGAGGGAATGGAGGAGGAGGTTGAATATATGAGATTGTCTTGTATTCTCTGTGTGACTCTGCTGTGACTGAAAACGTCTTTGAAAATTAAATGAAAAATGGTGGGATGATTTGGAGTGAGAAGAGGAAGGTGCCATGAAATGGACTAGACACCAGATATTGCACCAACAAGGCAAAATTGAACAAAAATTCTCTCTATATATATTATGTCTCTCTCTATATATTATTATTTTTTCACATTTTTGAATAAGTCAATTCTTTAATACTATTTTATGTTATTTTTTTCTATTTTTCATTTTTTAAATTTTTTATTTTCTATGTTCTCATATATTTTAACTCTTACATTTAAACATCATTATTATTTCATTTTCCTATTCATTGAAAATGGCTATTGTTATGGCTTCACCTTTGAAGAGGCTATGGATCACAGAAGTGTCACAACAGGGATAGGAGAGGATCATTGGTGGGGGCTGGCAGGGTTGGGGGTGCATGGGAGGAAGTACACCTGAACATACATAAAAGGCATGCATAATTGTTCAAAACCTCATGGGGCATGGTCACAGGGTGGAGAATTACTCAATAAATGTGAGAACACTAAATTCGCATCTTGGAGAGTTCTGCCATATTTACCAGAAGAGTAGCAACAGCTCCCCAAATGCAGGGGCAGTGTCTGGCAAAGGCCAATGATCCATTGATGGGCCCCTGTTATTGATGACTAGCCTTATGAGTCTTTGCTCTTGAAATTGAAACAGCCTAGTGTTATGGGGTACCTAAGAGTTGCC
>PVKH010031362.1:0-12341 GCA_004027955.1 Chaetophractus vellerosus
GTAATTAACAAAAAATAATAAAATTACTATTTTGTTATTAGTTATACAGAGATAAGAATCATGAAGATGATAACTGAATAATTTGGGAAACTATGGATTATCCAGAAGTTGGGAGAGGAGAACAATACTTTACGTATGGATGCCCCTACTACTTATAAGATAATTATAAGGCATGCTCAAGTAAATAGTAAATGAAAGCAGAACACTCAGTGAATAACACTTGGTGACCTTGCAGGCAGAGCAAGGGGATGCTGAGGGCGGAGAAGGGGAATGACAAGGGATGCAGATTTGAAAGCTAAATCACATTATATCTATATCTAAATCAGAGTCCTCACTGTATAGCTAAGTCTCTGTCACGCTGTAATTTATCATAAACTTCCTGGACTGGGCTCTCAAATGGGAAAAAAGTAAAAAACATTGCTGCTACATTGATTGCTTCAGACTTGCTATCACAGAAGATCGTCAGCTGCAGAGCACCTAGAAGAGTGTTGGTTGGATTTTATTTGGGGCTCATGATTTGGCGTTTTAGTTGCACAGCTTGGTTTCCAACTACTGGTCAAGCCTCTATTAGAAAGGTCAACCCTTTATTCACATGCTCTGCCCTCAGAGAATATTTACTAAATGCTGTTGGACAACTTACTCTTGGAAAAGTGAAAACAGCATCTTTAACACTAGGAAAATACTGGAAACTGGAGGCCAATTTTATTACAAGTGAATTTGTCACAGTTTATGTGTAGGAGTTGACTCAACTTTATTTTTTTTAGTTTAAAAGGCCATAATTTTATTTATATTTGAAGTAAAAAGAACTGAAGCAATTTTTATTATAAATGGTGCTAAATGTTTCAAGAAGTGCCAACTTGTTCAATATCAGTATGAATATTATCTAGGCTAGTGGTTCTCAATCCTGTCCGTGCAAAAGAATTCATGGAGGAGGTTACTTTAAAATATATGTTTTTTTTAATTTTTAAAGAAGCTTTAGATTACATAAATGTTACATAAAAAATATAGGGGATTCCCATACAGGAGCTCACTTTCAAAAATACTGATTGATGCCAAGGCCCAATCTCCCATCAATTATTTCAGGATGCCAGGTGGAGGGGGTAATGATCATAGTTGTATTTTTTAGTGTGCTGCATAAATATACTAATTTTTAACCTTGGAAACAAGTTAAAGATACCACAATTTTTTTGGTACTAATCTTTATGTATTTATTCACACGTTTGATGAAAATGGCACAGTTAGGAGTGAGCTCATTGCAATAATACTAGTGACTGTACAGACAGACCCCCAAGTGCAGAGTCCAAGTGCCACAGATCAGGGCATGGAGCTTTGCCCAACTCTTCAGCACCTGCTGCACACACACACACCCTTGTGCACACCCACCCACACTCCGACAATCGTGGATGCTACGTTCAGACATAACCCAGGGACTCTTCCCTGGCTTCTGTCAGGACCTAGATATCAGAAGAGAGAAATGATAAATGAAAAGAAGTGGGGACTGCTCAATGCAACTCTGCTCTGTCAACTACCCAGAAAAGATAAGACCCTGGGGCAGTCATTTCCTTGACACGAAATCTTAACAAGCAAGGAGGTCAAGGGGTGGGGCTTAAGTTAGTCTCAGTTAGATCCCTTTTTCAGGGCCACAAAAGGGTAGCAAGTAGAAAAAAGGAAAACTCTGCCATTTAAATTCTAGGGGGAAAAAAAGGAGTGAAGAGGATTTGAAACTTGTTCCCTATTCTTGAAAGACTGTAGCTTGACCCTAAGGAAACCAGCTGGGTCCAACTGATACCAACTGATCATGACCTCACTGGAAGAGCAGCTTGTTTTTATTTGTGAAGGGAGGAAGAAAAACTTTTCAGAGAAACAAGTGGGTCATTAACCGCATCCCTGTCATATTAGCATTTGGGACAAGACAACATCTATTCTGTCCCACAGCCGGCCTATGAGGCTTGAGAGTTCTGAGGGAGTGGGACATGCCAACTCCTCTGCCTTTAGCCTTCTGAGAAGGACGACTCCTTGGCATCCAGGCAAACCTGAAGTGTACCACAATTTTTGTGACCAGACCCCATTTCTCAATTTTCTTTTTGTAATATATCAGGGACCTTTAAATAGAAATGAATGCAGTCAGGGCTTCACTTAACATTTGCAAGGCCCTATCCCAGCTTGTTACCCAGATCATGTCCTATTTGAACCTGACTGACTCTATGCTCTTTGCCTCTATTCTCTGAATAACCCCTGGACACTAGCAGTGGATTTAACAGAGCCACACATTCTTGAACACTCCGCCTATGCATGGTGGGGTCTACTTCCCCTCCCCTTATATCTCGGCTGGCCTATGATGGCTTTGACCAAATGGAATACATCAGAAGTGATGCCTTTAAGAGCCCTGAGCCACAATTTAAGGTCTGACTCTCCTGCTGGAGAGAACTTGAGGAGAGGTCCTGAGATCACGTAAGAGGGAAGAAGCCCCAGCTGTGCCCAGCTGCCTTCCAGCCATCCCCACTAAGGGGGCCAACAGATGAGTGAGGCCATCCTGAACCTTCCAGGCCAGCCTTGCTACCAACTGAATACCACTGAGTGACCCCATTCCATACCACATGGAGCAGAAGAATCACCTGGACAAGCCCTGTCTGAATTCCTAACCCACAATATTGTGATATGGAGCCAAATGGTTGTTGCTTTAAGCCATTGAATTTTGGAGCAGTTTGTTATGTAGTGATAGCTTACTACTTATCCTGGGTTCTGAGCGCTGCCACAAGAAAATATCATAAACTAGGTGGCTTAAAACAACAGAAACTTATTGTCTCATAGTTCTGGAGGCTGGAAGTCCGAAATCAAGGTGTCAGCGGGGCCATGCTCCTTCTGAAATATATGGGGGTCAATCCTTCCTTGCCTCTTCTTAGCTCTAGTGGTTTGCTGGGAACCCTGAGTGTACCTTGGCTTGTAGCTGCAGCACTTCAGTCTCTGCCTCGCCTGTCACATGGCAGTCTTTCCTCTCATGTCTGTTGACCCAGGGTCCAAATTTCCTTCTTCTTACAAGGCCACCAGTTACATTGGCTTAGAGCCCACCCTAATCAAGTTTGGCCTCATCTTAACTAATCACATCCTCAAAGACACGATTTCCAAATGAGGTCACATTCCTGGAACCAGGGATTAAGGATTGAATCTGTCTTTTGGGGAACATAATTCAACCCACAGCATTACTCAAACTCTGGTCCCACTGACCAGCAGCATCAACAGCATCTGGGAGCTTATTAGAAATGCAGATTCTTGGGCCCCACCCCAGAATCAAGATCTACATTTTAGTAAGACCTCCAGTGTATTTGTATATACCTTTAAGTTTAAGAAGCATGGAAACAGCCTACCTTTGGCTGCCACAGACACTCTACTCAAGCTGCAGACTGGGGGTCCAGTTCCCAAATCAAATGCCTGAAATGAGCATTCTTGATTCATATCAAATTCCGCAAATGCTCTGTGCAAGCACTGGCTCAGACACCATGAGGGGGGAAACTCTAAGGGCCCTTATGACATGCCTATTTGACTGTAGCTATTTGTAGAAGTAAGTGTTCCTCAATTCCTAAGGACTACCTGAAAAGCTCCTTGAAGGGCAGACCAAGTCTTAAACCACTTTGTAATTTCCAAAGAGCCTTAATTGAATGAAAGGAAGAAGGAGCTTTAAACAAAACAAAACAAAAACAAAAACAAACAAGACAAAACACCCCTACACTACCCTGATGAAAAATAGAAAAGGGGATCTCATGACTTCTTTTTAATAGATTAGGTTAAAAGGAAACAAAATGGTATATGTTTCATAAAGTTTCTTTTTCTTCTTTTTTTCTATTTAAGATTTCTTTTGCATTTGAAATAAAGACTACTAATAAAGCAAGTGCTACCAGTTCATTTAATGAACACAAACTACATCCCAGGTGTCATACTAGGTGTTAAGGATATAGACATGGATATGAAGACCCAGCCCTGCCCTTAAGGTGCAGAGTTTAATGGAGAAGATGGATTCATAAACATATAATTTCAGTATAACACAGGAAGGCACATATAGTTTTGGAATTGGCAGGGGCCTGGAAAAGTTGCATATAATCAATATTTTAGCTTAATATTTAAATCTATAATAACACACCAAGCTTAAGAACCTTTCATGGTGTGTAACTCACTGCCTTCTGAGGCAGCCTATTGCATTTCTGAATTGCTCTAAATCTTAGGGTTTTCTTATGTTGAACTGAACATCTAAGTACCTTCTACCTATTGGTCATAGAAGTCACGCAGAAGCAGCAGTGCTGTCTGATGGTCTCTAACTTCTGAGTAAACTAGAAGCCTAAGAGTGAAGGAGAGTAGAATTGGGAAGAAAGGGCTTTGGAGTAGTCATAGTGGAAATCATGCAAAGAAATAGAGAAGAAGTGAAACTCAAACCAAAAGAAAAATAACGCTGTCGCCAAGCAACAGTGACTGTCAATAAAATAACAGCACTGCTTTATAACTTTCTCCAAAAATGTTGTGGTGACGCAGAACAAGCGCACAGAGAAGTGTACAGATCTAGAGCCTGAGGCAGGTACAAGACACCTAACAGAAATGCCTGGGGACATCTAGGTTTTAATTCAATTCAGTAAATATTTCATGACTACCTAATGTGTGACAAATTAGGAAAACATTTAGGGAACTCCTAACAGTCTTGGAAATAACTTGCTTATAGAAATTCTATTTACTGTCAGTTGTACTAGCCTCCTAGAATGACTCATATACGTAATTCTCGCTTTAAAAACATCTTACCTTTACAAACTTTGCAGCAGCTGTGAGACAAGGTAATCTGATGAGACTCTGGACAATCCAACACTGGACAGCCTGAACTCTCAACAAGCTTCATGGTCTGGTCCTGTTGGGCAACAGAAAAGAAATGCTTCAAACATCTTAATCTAGGCTTACTAAGACGTTTCCAGGCCCAGCAGAGTCTCTTCCAACGTGAGAGTGAAATTTTAATTCTGAGATCCTCTGCACGTGTACAAGCTCATTTCTAAAATTACTTTAAATCACAACCGGACCAGCAGCCCTGTGAATTGGACCATAGCACTGCAGTCTTGCCTACAGAATGCCAAGCATGATAAATCTGGAAAAATCCGTTCATTTTACACTTATTTGCAAATCCAGGTGACAAACGTGGCAAAGATACAATTGACTCTATAGCTCACTTTGGAAAGAAACAAAACAGTAAGTAAAAACAGCTTTTTAAACATGCTCATTTCGAAGTTTTCTAAGCTATTATAGAGTCTCACAGCTGATTCTGGTAAAGAGTATTCTGAATCACCCACAAAACTCTAAGGAAAATGAGGGTAGGATTCATGTCTCTCTTGTGACTGAATATCCAGCACATTTTCTGGCACATAGCTGGCACCCAAAAAATTTTATTGAATGAATAAATAAATGTAAAATTATTATAACAGATAAAATCATTCTCAAGGGGAACTCAAAATATAAAATACTTTTCTGATAATGGTAGCAGCTTGCACTGGAAGCAAACATTTGCCTTCCATACTGTCAATCACCAATCTCTTAAGAACAAGGGTCATTAACATTGTGTTATTATGCCTACTAACACATAAGTAATTAAATAACTCTTGGAAATTCAAGATTTCCATTTAATGTCTGCTCAATTGTTTAGAGTTTTTAAAATGTAATTTTTGTAACTACTGCTTTCATGGAATAAGTATGCATTTCAGCATATATCTTTTCCTGACTTATTTATGTAAAGGATGTTCTCCAAGACATCATAATATTTTATGAAGAAAGTGGCAGGAGAAAAGTATACAGTGGAGTCAAGAGCTAGTCTTCTTTTGGTTTGACAATAATGTCATGTCTGGTAATCTTATTTTCAGAACCACATTATTTTTCCTCTGTGTCACTATTAAAGTGACAGATTCCCAGGACACATTTTCAAGGCCACAAAACTGGCAATAAGGGGGGAAAAAGGGACTAGAATTGACAGCCCTGAGAAGAGAAGATTGAGAGAGCTGTCAATTACATAAAGGTATAAATACAGGAGCAATGGGACCTGAAAGAAAAAGAAACAATGGAAGTCCTGAATGCCAAGTACTACAAAAGCTTATGATAATCTGATAGAGCACTGCTGTCCAATCAATAGCCACGAGTTACATGCGGTTCTTGAGCATTTGTAAGCATGAAAGTCACAAGACACATAAGATCTTGAGGACTTGGTACAATAAGAGTATAAAATACTTAATAATGTTTATATTGAGTATATGTTGAAATGATCATATCTCACATATATGGGGTTAGATATAGAAATTTTAGCCCAATAAAAATTACCTATATGTCTTGCATCTTATTTCTATTGGACAACATTGCATGAGAAAATAGTGCCTTTCATTTGAGTAAATAAAAGGAAATATTCATTCATTTGCCAATTATTTACCGAGCACTTGCAGTGTTACCTATGCACAGATTTCTAACTAATTTAAAATCAAATAATTTTGTAGCTACTTTAATGTCAAACAGTCAAGTATTCCAGTAAATTTCTAAACCATAATTATCAGCATTATGGAACACACTCTGCTTAAATGAAAAGTGTGCATGTTCGAATATGTATGCATAGTATACATATGGCATACATATATATCATACATATAGATATGTCATATATATGATATATATATATATATACATACAACTCTCCCCTATATAAACACATAGAAGTGGTGAAACTTCAGATACCCTCAAAATTTTTAAAATTAAAGCTGATATATGTTAAAGTTATAGTTTACTATTAGAAACCAGCTAACAAAAGTTGTTGCCTTCCTTGAAGTAACTTTTCTCCAATTTCCTTTTCTCCTTTTGGAATTACTACATCTCATTCTAAGCCTTCCAATCCTAACATCAATAGTAGGAGCTACTCAATTCCACACAGTATTGGTGTAGGGATGCTGGGAAAGAAAAATCCATCTTGAAATACAGATTCAGCAATCCATTTTAATGTTCCTATCCTTCAGATCTCTTATCTTTAATGGTAACCTACATCATAGGAGAGCCTATTTAAACCCACAGAAGCAGCTAGAATACTTTGAAATGGGCTCGAAGAAATCAGAGCTTCCACGGTCTAGAAACCAAATGGCAGTCTTGCCTCTTTACACTCCTCCTTGGTTATATCAAAGATCTTCCAACTTAAAAAATATAAGGAGTATAGTTGATTTCTTTCAGTTTCTATTCATCTTGGCAAAATTGCCTTTCCCAATTATTAGTAAACATATAAATGCTTAGTTTATTGATGATGCCTGCAAAGTAAATCACCTGTCTTAATTGTCTACAAAATAGACACATGATAAACTAACCACACCCAAATAAGGGAGATATTTAAAGATGATTAAGAGTTGACTGCAAATGGAAACATCACGCAAAATCTGTATAGGTAGACAGTTCCATCAGATAGAACATGGCTTGAAATACAACTTTATGGTCAAGAAATATAGTTTATAAAAGGCAAATATGAAAAGTGTCATGAAACATATTTAGTTTTTGAATGAGTAGGTCAAATATCAGAGGTCAAAGGAATCAGGTTTGCTTCAAAGAGACCAGAGCAAGTAAATTTATGAGGCATTTCCATTTGAATAATTTAAAATTCTCCTCCCAAAGAGATTAAGAGCAATATCAGTCTCATCTCCATTAAAACAGCTCATTTGTATTAGGTAATTTTTATATTTCGATTTTAATTGAACTGTGATATTTCTCACCTGGGTCAAAGCAATGAGCACCAACAGGTTTTTACAATAGCAAACATGAAGCTGTTTTGAATTTGGGAACATACGACAACTTTGTACAACTTTAATTTGACAAAAGAGTATTTTTTATTTTATTTTTTGTGAAAATTATTTCTCAAGCACTTAATATATTTGCAAAAACGAATGGGGATGTATTTGCATTTGAGGAAAAATAAATAGTTTGGAGGTTCTATTCACCTTAAAATTTGAAAAGAGATTACAAGGGTGGATTTTTATAGATAAGCTCTGATAGAGAAGTTTGTGTAAGTGATAAAATAATTAAAAGACCCATAAAGAGTTACCTTACCTTGCACTCATAGAGAACACATACTCCAGAAGAGGAATAGACCGTATTTCTTTCTCCTTCAAAGTAGGTTCTTCCTTGAAATTGGCATATTGCTTTGGAATAAAAAAGCGCATATGTATTTATTTTTTATTAGGAAAAATAGCTTAGAGGTGTTCAGATAATTCTGTAACAATATTTCGCATGTTCTCAGGCATTTTAAAGGTATTTCAATAACTATAAACCTCAATTCAATTTACTACAAGGTACCTGTAGGCTCAGGTTACTATTATGGCCACTAGTTTAGAGAGTAAAATAAGGCACAAAAAGGAAAAAGGGCAATGGCAAGTCAGAATTAGACTCCAGAAAAGGAATGCTGATGGCAGACTTGCAAGCAAGGTACCTGCCTACTAGATGAGGTCCCACTTAGGACTCTGCTGTCAACAGGCACATGAAGCGGGTGCTTAGGGCAGCAGCAAATCAGGGACAAGGCAATTTTGAGAAAAGTTCATCCCAGCGCCTCCTGGCAACTCATCAAGGACTTTCATTAGAGACCCTGGTTTGCAGCCTGCTCTGTGGAATTTGGACTTGTGCACCCCCACGGTCACGTGAAAGAATTTTATAAAATCTCATACCATAATACAGATAATCTCCTGGTTCTGTTTCCCTAGAGAGCCCTGACTAATACACATACCATTACAGAACATTTTACAACATAAAATTAGAAGGAAGCTATTTTAATTTCAGCCTATGTACTGAGTTTTATGTTTATGGTTTAGCGTTATTTTATTTGTAAGTAGCACGGGTTAGGATATTGGTTGAAAGGTATTAATCTGGACCTACCTTGCTTCTATCTCAATTAAATAAAATTTTAAAACATAACTTCAGATTCAATGGGGAAAGCATATTTTAGTTACTGAAAATGCATACATGGCATCAAATCTTTTTTTCCTGAAAATTGCAAGATATTTACAATCCACACAAAATTTTGTCCACAGAAATTGCTTGCTTGAATTTAAATGAATGTTTCACATTAATAATATCGACTCATCATCTTAACAGAGGCAGATTTATCCTGTAGCTAAGGATGCTTAACTTTTAGTGCCCTTTTCTGACTTAGCCTCTTTCTAAGACCCTGGGCTAACTTTTGTTTTCACAATTTTGTGTTGGTTTTCTTTGAAAAAGCACCCAATACTGGACATGCTTTGGAATTCCATAACACCTTGATCCACCCCAAGCTAATTACTTAAAAAAAAAAAACAGGAGATATGATCAACTTATTGGAAACCAAACAGACTCAGGTAATTGTTGTTTCCCTTGTTTACTAAATCCATTTTTTTTATTTTAACTACAGATTTTACAAAGTGAATGTATACATTTCCCTTTAATTTTGTCATGTAGCTTAGAAGTACATCTTTCCCTCTTTGGAAATTCTCTGTTCTCATTATCTTTAAAAGTATCAAATTGCCAATAATAATGGGTAACAAAGAAATAAGACATACTTTTATTAATACTATTGAAATATATAGATATATGATTGTACAAATATTCATACCCAAAGTGTAACCCAACTCTCACCATTACTGCAAAATAAA
The DNA here is from genome assembly GCA_004027955.1 of Chaetophractus vellerosus. Classification (NCBI taxonomy): domain Eukaryota; kingdom Metazoa; phylum Chordata; class Mammalia; order Cingulata; family Chlamyphoridae; genus Chaetophractus; species Chaetophractus vellerosus. The sequence goes on from PVKH010031362.1 coordinate 9,657, forward strand.
TTATTATTTGGAACTGGACATTTAAATAACAGAAAGCCTGCGCATTTTAAAAATGCCACCCTTCAACTCATCTCCTTACTCAGCTTTTGTTAGCATTTTTCACTATATAACATATATCTACCAGAAAAATTGATTTTATATTTTTGGAGCTTGCTAGAAAAGAATACAACTTCCTTGCATAAAATATATTGCTTAAAAACTGGCTGAAACTTGCTCAGTCATGAATATTTAAAATGAAACTAAGATTTGTCGGCTGCATACTATCATATTATGAATTAAAATAGCAGGTTTATTTATTTAATGAACCTGATTGATTACACAATATAACTCTCCAACATGTAATTTCTACAGTATAATATTGTTCCTTATGAGACCCAGTAACCTCAAAACAGCAAGATGTGGCATTTTGCATGTTTCAATTATAGTTAATAAGTACTACAGTTTATTGGATAATTAGAATAAATTAATAAATGAATCCCTTCTTCTTTTCAGCACCTGCCATTCAAAGGTTCTGAGCTTATTATATGACTTGATCACTGTAGCCTATTCAATTCAAAGAATATGCTGAAGAGAAAAACTGATGCTCCAAATCTCTCTTGTAATAGAGGGGAAAGGAAACACAGTTAAAAAAAAAAAAACCACAAGGGCAAGTTCTCCTTACATAAAATCTTATGATAATTTAATATTCATGCAGAGCAGATGGACCTTCTGTTCCAAACTCTTAATTCAAAAGACTCAAATAGGCAACTTGTGGGACAATAGGGCACCAAATGGAGCTTGGCAGAGAGGAAAAAAGCTCAAAAATGAATGAAATCACAATTGCTTCATTCCCTTTCAGGCAACGAGAACAACAGGGTGAATGTGGCTTGGAAAGAGCCAAATGTGAATGATTTTTGTCTCATTCCCTTTTTGATCAGTTGCTGTGATTCTCCATAATTCTAAGGTTTACTCCAAATACCCAGTAACGCTAGCAGGGCATGCCTTACCTAGACTCTTCAGGGGAAAAAAATTTAAGAAACTCAGAAAAGCCACAATCATTCCTGAAAACACCTCAAGGAATTCTGAAAGTACAGTTAGAACAGCTCTGGAAACTCCAAGCTCAGATAGTAGGTGTTACAGTCATATGAATCTTTTCATATATTTAACAAACCTTTACTAAGCTCCTAGCACGTGAAACGTACTCAACTAGGTACCGGACTTTAAAAATGAATGAAACATGATTCATTCCCTCACTGCTTAGTAAGGCATCAGACACATACAGAACTACAATAAAAGCCAAACTTGAGATCTGTAATTGAGGAATTCATTAAGTTATATGGGAACACAGGGGACTGAGTGTTGAACTGGGAGAGAATAGCTGGATCAAGATTAAGGAAGCAAAAAAGGTGAAGGACCCAGACTCTGGCAATACTCAGAAGTCATCATGTCCCTAGAGCTAAGGAGCTGGGGGAGGAAATGGATTTACTGGAGCCCACGGTGAGCCTGAGACATCGCAGAGAGGATGCAGAAAGAAAACAGTAATCATGAGACACACAGCTCCTTCCAGAGATGCAGCCTGGTGCAAGGAAAGAGCCCTCCAATTTCCTGCCAGTGCCTCCCATTAGCAAGAGGATCAGAGTGAAATGGTCTGCAGAAGTCTAACACCTGGGGCACAGAGCAGGAAAGGGAATGAGATGGAATGGAACTGGGAGCATGTGGTGCCCAAGAAGAAAAATCCAACAGAGGTGGTTGTCATATTAATTCACTTTAGATCATTAAGAGGTCTAGTTTACAGGGTCTAGTTCACAAGGCTAGGTTGCTTAGAAGGATACAGGAGAATAGAGCATAGAACAAAGAAACCTTGAAGAGGAAAAACAGAGAAATGTTCTTAAAATAGAGATCTGCTTTAAGAAAAAGTCTAGATAGCTTATCAAATGAGGTCCATAGGCAGACAGTGGGCTAGATGAAGAAAAGGAGCCCTAGGAAAATCAAGAGTTGAGACAGAAGAGGGAAAGCAGATTAGGCTAATTCCCTGACTTTAACCAAGGCCAGCCTCTGCAGGCATCAAGGCAAAGCCCAGCAATAACAATAATTGCTGTGGCCACAGGATGGTCTCTAGAAATCCCTAACTGAAAAGCATCTGCTAGCTTATTTTCCCCCAATTAAGTACAGAAAATCCTCAACAAAACAATAAAGGAATAATCATTTTTTCCTGATGTCTTCTGCTAATTTAACTGCATTCACATGTCCTGAGTCAGAGGCTTCATTTCTTTTTAGTTTTGGGGGGTGTGTATATGATTGTAAGTATTTTTTTTTTAAAAGATTTATTTATTTTATTACATATCTCCCCTTCCCTCCCCCCCATTGCGGCGAGGCGCCGAGACTTGGTCACTGCGCAGGCGCGGCTTTCCCCGCTTGTGGGCGGTCTCTGCGTCCGTTCACGGCCGGCGCTTGCTTCAGTTCGCGGGTGGCTGGCTGCGCTCCATCTGCGGGCGACCTGCCCTGCCCGTGGCGGCTCTTGCCATGTCCGTGGCAGCTTCTTGCCCTGCCCACGGCGGTTCCGGCCCGCCCACTGCGGCTTGCCATTCTCAAGGCGGTCTGCCCGCTAGGAGAGGTCCCCGGGAATCGAACCCGGGGCCTCCCATGTGGTATCCCGGTGCGCTCTTTATCCACTGAGCTATCTAGCCGGGCCTGTAAGTATTTATA
>PVKH010031363.1:0-12339 GCA_004027955.1 Chaetophractus vellerosus
TGCGGCGACGCGCCGAGACTTGGTCACTGCGCAGGCGCGGCTTTCCCCGCTTGTGGGCGGCTTCTGCTTCCATCACGGCCGGCTTTTTCAGTTCGCCGGTGGCTGGCTGCGCTCCATTCGCGCGGGCGACCTGCCCTGCCCGTGGCGGCTCTTGCCCTGTCCGTGGCAGCTTTTTGCCCTGCCCACGGCGGCTCTGGCCTGCCCATGGCGGCTTGCCATTCTCAAGGCGGTCTGCCCGCTAGGAGAGGTCCCCGGGAACCGAACCCAGGGCCTCCCATGTGGTTTCCCAGCGAGCTCTTTATCCACTGAGCTATCTAGCCGGGCCCCATAAATAAATCTTAAAAAAAAAAAATAAAGCAGTAGGGTTAACCAGTATTTAGGGGTATTGTTTAACTTATTAATAGAAAAACAAACCCAACTCATTACAAGCATTTACTTTCATAGAATTGATAAATTTTATTTTGTTTTTCATTTTTAAATAAAAAAGGTCCTCAGTAATCTAATCTTGGTAATCAATCCTGTGGCTTAATGTATAATATGTTTATAAAAACAATACACATTAAATTCTTAAAGAAAAATTTTAAATTCTGCCTTTTCACTAATTCATTCAATTATAAACAGTTTTAATTTTGTAATGCCAGGATTCCAAAAGCCAACTCTTAAAATCACATTTTACCAGTATTTGTTGATTTGAGCATAAAATGTAGATTAGAAAAATCCTGGAATCTAGGCAGGTTATTCATACCTTTAAGCTGTTTTCTTTTCTCAAATAAAGTACATTTATTTCAGGTGCCTGCAAGTATGTGGTTGTCAGATTTTAAAAGCTTCGTAGGGATAATTGAACATTTTTTGTGTTCTGTCTGCGAAGCTATTTTTTTCCTTTTATTATTTTAGAGTAATTTTGCTAGTGCAAAATTTTTTTATTAGAACCTCCAAAAATATTTCATTTGTTTTCTAATTAAGTATTAATTGTAGAACTTTATACACTGTTTTTGGCCCTTTTAGTTCCTTAAACCTTATTGTTCTACATCTGCTTAATGGTAAGTAACTTCAATAACATATATAGACTGTATATATACTTTAGAGCACTCAAGTAACAACTAAATTCTATCATTTCTTGTTTACTGTGAAATAAAGCAGTATACTCTAATACTTTTTCGCTTTATGAAATTTGATGTTTTCTAATAAGACTGGGAAACTATGAATCTTAATAATTCAAGTTGAACCTTAACATTTATGATTTATTTTAAATAGCAAACAGTTTGTGGCTTTGATTTGTTACGAGCCAATGGACAGTCCTATGTCTGTGATGTCAATGGTTTCAGTTTTGTGAAAAACTCCATGAAGTATTATGATGATTGTGCAAAAATACTTGGGTAAGAATTTTCTTTGGTTTTCTTTCTCCTTCCTTTTGTTACAGCTAATGCATACTAGTTATTCAGAAACCAAATGATAACAAGGGTCAAATGATTAGGGTTTTTAAGAGTAATAATCTGTGATCATAAAATAACACTCCCAATGACCACGCCAGATCCTGAACTATATAGTCTGGCTTATCAAAAACATTAATTTATGATCAGTATAGATGAAGGGCTAAAGGTATTTTAACATTATAGATTTAGAAATGCTAATACATGGTGACTATTAATCAAACCAGGTAATTTATTAGAATATCTTACTTCTCAAGTTTTTGCTGTATAATATATTTAATTCTCTTACTCAGTGTTACAAAGTGAACTATTCATGAGAAAGTAACCAGAATAAAGTAGAAATATATGGAATTCATGTATTTGAATAATAATTCTTTCTACACGCACATATTAGTGAAAGATATTCTCATAAGATTCTCAAGAAAATGTAAAAGGATTATTACATGTAAGGATGCCATTTTTATATTCTTTGATATGTTTTCTTTAATATATTTTTATTGAAGTATCTCATTCATACATGAACATACATAAACAAAACGTGTATCCTGAAAGTTGTGAACTTACAAAATAATCATGCGTAACATCATACAGGGGTCCTGTACATCACCCCTTTGCTAACATCTTGCATTGCTGTGATACATTTGTTACAAGCTATGCAATACCATAGTCAAAATGTTACTACTGACTATTTTTTAAAAACAAATCAATTTTATTAATACATATTAATAAAGCATACAATTTGTTTTCATCTGTTTTCTAATACTTTGACACAGAAAACTAGCAAAACAAAAACTATTTTTAAATCTCTTCTAACTATATATGACAAAGCCATAGGAAACTTGCACTTTAGAATGTTGCTTAATAAGTGGAATCACTTTTTATAGTATGTTTTAAATACATGTGAACTTGCCCTGTAAGTGAAATTTTGGGGAATATACTAAATTTTACAATAAATAAGTGCTAAATTTAACAATAAACTTATAATTACTTCCATGTGTCCACTTTTAACTCTATTAGTAAAATATATTACAGTAGAGATTTGTTAGAAATGAGCAGGGTATCTAGAATAGCTTTATAAATGTTCAGGAAACTGGTGAGAGATTATCAGTGGTCATACAGAGTTTAGAATGTATGTAATTATATATGATGTAACTGATTTCTTTGAATCCAATATTATTTATATTTTTAAAAACTAAAGTGAGTAAATAATTCCAAATTTGTGGCATTCCCATTAGTGCGTTTTGATACACAGTTTAGAACTGCCGATCTAAAATTTTCTTGACCTTGATTCGTTTGTTGGGTTACTTTTTGTATGATGTAATCACTATATAGTTTTAATTTTAAATCCTCATTCTCTATCATGTGAAGTGTACCCAGTTTTGTCTAAAAATGAATTAATTTTTCTTTTTTTCCCTCTCTCCCTCCCTCCTTCCTTTCCCTTCTTTCCTTCCCTTTAAAGCAATATTGTAATGCGAGAACTTGCTCCACAATTTCATATTCCCTGGTCAATACCCTTAGAAGCTGAAGATATCCCAATTGTACCAACTACATCTGGAACTATGTAAGTTAGAATATTTTCATTTAGAAATCCTTTGGGTTTTCCCCATAAGTCAGTGCTATTAGAATGAAAAATAAAATTTCTGAATGATTATAGACATGTTAATGTGTATGTTTTTTTTTAATTTTTAATTTTTTTAAAATTTTTTATATATCTCTATATATTTTTAGGATACATTGATTACATAAATGTTACACAGAAATTCCAGGAGTACCCATATGCCACCCCCCCACACCTCCCACAACCTCCCACATACACATCCCTCATCAGTGTGGCATAACACCTGTGACAGATACACACATTTTGGGGCCTTGCCATCAAGCATAGATCACAGTTCAGACTGTAGACGACCCTCTCTCCCACACAGTTGCGCATGATACATGATGATACAAAATGGCTTACATCTTCTATTGCAACATCACCCACGACAATTCCCAAGTCCCAAAAAAACCCCACGTTACAATTGCCCTTCCCTCTCCCTGCCCCCAAAGTATCCAGTGACCCTGGCTGCACATAATTTTGCAATTTCTTCCATTGCATGTATCACAGTTCTATAGCAGGACACCAACAAGTCCATTCTAGTCCATAGTTCTTCCCCCAGTCCCGAGGAGTCTGGGATGGTGATGTCCCCTCCACCACCAAGTGAGAGGGGGCTTATATCCCGTGGATACGATGGAAGAGATTATCCTGCCTGCAGCTGCAGGCTCTCTCCATTCCCCAGCATAGCCGTCGTCCATTGTCAACTCCCAACTAGGTGTCCTGGGTGAGTCCATTGAGTTGTAGCGTAGGAGTTGCAGGTCCACAGAGTCTCTGGACCCAGTTGGCACATGGACAGCCCGTAGTCTCCGGTCTATGGAAGTCTGTGTATGTTTTCATATGATTCAGTTTGAAGATGAGGAAATAGATTAATGCTTTTACAAGGGTCCATCAAGACTAAAACTCTTTTATATTCTTACAAGTAAAATCCTGAAAATTCCTGGATAATTACAGAACTCTTGAAGTAAACCATAGAAATAAAAACAGTGTGTTACTTAAGTATTTATGGCCAGTGTTCATACAACTTTGGCTCTCTCAGGTTATTATGAAAAAAGGTTATTGAGATAAATTAACGAGATCAATATTTCCAAAGTATTCTTTAACCATCTAGTGAAAATTACTTAGGTGAATTTTGAAGAAATGCTTTTTATTTGCATCAAGAAATTTCCATTAGCATGTTAAGTATTCTGAGAAGTCCTATTTGGAAGAAAACAAAAAGATCTATTTAATTCTGTTTTTTAAACCAAAGTTATTTAACACAGAATTTTTCAAGTAACTTATTCCTATCCTGCAGGGTAGTGTTCTCTGGCTCACACTTTGGCAAACACTGAATTATACCTCTTAACCCTTCTGTGTTTCTAAGACAATTTTATGTTCTAATAATTGGAATTTGAAATACATGTTCTTTCATGGGCAAAATAAACACAGCCACCATCAAGGAAAGTTTCTTTTGTTTTGACTCCATGAAATGTCTAGTCTATTTTGATCTATGATACAGAGCAGATCCTTAGTAAAGGACAAGGACTGGTGCCCATTTACTTTTATCCTAGAGTAAACAGTCATCTCTAGATAGGAAGCAGATATCATATTATGTAGCTTAATGCACTCTCTCCTCCAGTTTCTTAAATTCTTTTTAGGATTGATTTCATAAAATTTATAAGAACTATTCTTTGTGGGGAATATCTTGAAATAGTAAAAAAAAAAGGCTCTAAATAAATTATTGGATGTATTCATCTGAATTATACAACAAAAATCTTTGTTAGAGGATTGAAAGCAATTCTTTTTTTTTAATTTTAGGATGGAACTTAGATGTGTCATAGCTGTCATTCGTCATGGGGATAGAACACCAAAACAAAAAATGAAAATGGAAGTGAGGCATCAAAAGTATGTTTTAAGAGTAATAATTTGACACCTATGAAATAATTAAGGTTTCTGATAGTGTTAAGCTCTTTTGATCACTACCTTATATAGAATAACTTTGTTTACCTACCATTTCTTGGCCATTCGTATTTAAACCACTGGATAAAAACAAAATCCATTTAAGATAATTGTATATATCAGCATCTGAAGAAAAGTGGTGATATCCATAAATGATCATCCATCTGACTTCATTTATTTATTTATTTTTTAAAAGATTTATTTTTTATTTATTACATATCCCCCCCTTTCTGCTTGTTCTTGCTGTGTTCATTTTTGTGTTCTTCTGTGTCTGCTTGTCTCCCCCCTGCTGCGGCGACCCGCCGAGTCAGCTCACCGCATGGGGGCTTGCCCTGCCTGCGGCAGCTTGCCCTGCCCACGGCAGCTTGCCTTCTCAAGGCAGTCTACCTGCTCAAGAAGGCCTTGGGAACCGAACCCGGGGCCTCCTATGTGGTAAACAGGCGCCCCACCAATTGGGCTACAGCCAGACCCTGACTTGACTTTAATTTGTCATGAAAATGTTCTGTTTAGTTTTGTTTTATTATTCTTTTGCATTGCTTTCTGAGAGTCATTAACCTCTCAACTTTCTAGAATGAAATTAATAGAATGAAGTTTCTGTTAATTCTATTCAGCATTTGATTTTGAGATGATACAATTTCAAAAGCTGAGCCATTAAATATAATTTGAGACAGGTGTTTTCTAATGTGTGTTTAGTACCTTCAGAGAACATGTAACATTTTGTTTTATTGTCAGAGATTCCGCTTCCATCATGAGAACTGTTTTATTTTTATTTATTTATTTATTTTTTTAAAGATTTATTTATTTTATTACATATCTCCCCTTACCCCCCGCTGCGGCGATGCGCTGAGACTGGTCACTGCGCAGGCATGGCTTTCCCTGCTTGTGGGCGGCTTCTGCTTCCATTCACGGGCGGCTTTCAGTTCGCGGGTGGCTGGCTGCACTCCATTCACGGGCGACCTGCCCTGCCTGTGGCGGCTTTTGCCCTGTTCGTGGCAGTTTTTTGCCCTGCCCACGGTGGCTCTGGCCCGCCCATGGCGGCTTGCCATTCTCAAGACGGTCTGCCCGCTAGGAGAGGTCCCCAGGAACCGAACCCGGGGCCTCCCATGTGGTATGCCAGTGCCCTATCCACTGGGCTATCGAGCCGGCCCCCAGAACTGTTTTAAAAGTAATATGTGACTATTAGTTTGATATGGTTTAGGAAAATACTAGGTTTTATCAATCAAGGGAGAGTTGCAGCATGATATAGTGAGAGGACACACGGTACTAAAATCGATAGACCCTGAGTTTTAGTCCCATATCTATCATTTATTATTAATGAGTAGTTTTAAGTATATGGTGGTAATATTACTTATGTGCAAGCAACTAACAGTGCTCTTTCTTTTCTATAAGATTTTTTGATCTTTTTGAAAAGTGTGATGGTTATAAATCTGGGAAATTAAAACTCAAAAAACCAAAACAATTACAGGCAAGTGTATTTGATTTTTCTGTTGTTAAATTTTAAAAATTTAATAATAATATTATATGAATATTCACTTCTTTATTACTTTATTTTATAGGAAGTGTTGGATATTGCACGACAACTTCTTATTGAGCTTGGGCAAAATAATGATTCTGAAATTGAAGAAAATAAGTCAAAACTTGAACAACTTAAGACTGTATTAGAAATGTAAGTATTTTTGGATGCTCTTAATTATGATAATTAATTGTAATGCTTTTTTATATGTGTAAATTTCCATTATAATTTCTTTCACAGTTTGATCTTTTTGTTTTTTATCACTGTAACTGAGGACAAATTAGTGAAAATCAATGGGATTTCTCTTCACCTTTGAGAAAATAGGTTGTATTAAAGTTACTGTTTTAGTTTACTTTTAATTTTGAGGTGAATATCAAAAGAGGACTATGAAGTACTGCTTAAAATTAACATCACATTGCTAACTGCATCACAGATTCAGTGCTGTTTAAATAAAAAAACAATTTTTAACTGTGTTTTCATCAAATAATATTGGTATCACCAATATTTCTGTTATAAATTTTACATGTTTGACCACTTAATACTCTTATTTCCTTTATTTTTTAAAGACATATTTCTGTACTTTGTCATCTTTTAAAAATTATTTAACTTTTTTTTTTTAAGGTGGTTAAAATGACTACCTATGATACAGATTTTGAGGAAATCAGTAAGGCAGTTACAAATAAAAAGGGCCATTAATATATAAGACTTAGTTTTTCTCTAGATGGATTTTAGTTTTTCTTTAGTAAATCACATCAACACTTAGTGAATATTGTCCATTCTGCTTGCCATTTTCTTTCTCAGGTACGGCCATTTTTCTGGAATAAATCGTAAGGTCCAATTGACTTATCTCCCTCACGGTTGTCCTAAAACATCTAGTGAAGAGGAAGGTATATTGTTATTGTTACTGACTACTGTGTCTTAATTATATTCTTTATATTTATTTCTCTCTGTGTGTATGTGTGTGTGTAGGTATCTACCACACACGCACATATATATAATTATATATACTTTCTACCCATTTTTTGATTATCTTTGGGCCATCTTCCCTCTAACAGATTATGTGCTGGCTTGCTGAATGTAGGAAGAATAAAGTGGAGTTTTGTTAACTGCTTTCTACTCTTTAAAGGATATATTTTATTGTTTATCCTTTTAGTAAGGATAGCTGTTATTATTTTGAGAACTTAGTACTTCCCTTTTACTGTGGAGTTGTAGCAAGCTTATTTATGTCTATCTAAATGTTATGTAATGGCCTTCATCCTCTTTTAATAGAAGAGAGCAGAGAATACAGGAAAGAAACTCAAGAAGTATGAAAATACTTTTTTAAAAAATACCAGCTAATGTGTTCCTAAAATGGGTTGATATTTTCCTCCATCCAATAAACAAGAATAAGCATTTAAATAAGGCTTGTCTTCTAAGAGCACTTAGCAGAAAAATTAATTTTTGTACGTTTCACAAGGAAAATGGGCAAGCATTGGAGAAGCCACTTCATGGGAAAAATGCAGGTGGTCAATAACATAAGACTGAAATAGCACTCCTTTATTCTATGACAGTGGCAAAGTCTTTTTTTCTTTTATTTTAAATTGGTAAAATGCTAATGAGAATAGAGTAAAACATAATTTTAGTCTGCAGATAAGAGTCTAAATTCAAAGTAATTTGGAAATATATATTAAAAACTTCAAAAATGTTCATGTATTTTCATAAGAATTTATCCTAGGGAAGTAATCAGATATTCAGTGTAAGATTTATCTATCAGGATATTTACATTGGCATTATTTATAGTGGCAAAAATTAAAATAATGATTTGTTTGAATATGTTAATCTTTTTATAGTTATTTTAAAATTTGACATGTAGTTCCATTGTCACACTTTGTGATTAATAGCCATTTAATCCTATTTCTTAATTTCCCATATCTTAATGTTACTATCAGAAACATTATATAAACATAATTTTAAAAGTCAAATAATTATTGGTCCCTCCATAAGTTAATATTGGCAGCCATGGTAAAACCCATACAACTAACTGTTAAGGCCCCCAGGGAAAGGGTGATTTTTCTATCACTTTTTTTCTTAATTTTTTAAACTTTATTATTATTATTATTTTTTTTTTTTTCTTTCAGTGCTTCTAAGGCTTATTTTTAAATTATTTTGTTTCAGTAACCCAACTCAGATCTTAAAGATGTGCTAAAGGGCAGATCAAAATTAAGTACAGAAACTCCTTCACTTATATTGTCTCTTCATGTCTGAGAGAATACTCTTGTCTGGGACATATAGTGATTCTATACTTCTAAATTTTAAAAAGTTGCTCTTGATTACATTTTATTGCATATATCATTCAGAAAACATATATTAGGCTCTCTTATCTCACATTTTCCTAAAACTTATATCACTGATTCCCAATTCAAAAAATGTGTGTATTTTCTTCGCTTTAGCTAACATATTACCTTTTATGTTACAGCCCTTGATATTAAAAAAAAAGATAACATATTACCTCCTTTTATGTGGAAGGCCCTTGATTTAAAAACAGATAAGATCTGGATCCTACCGTCAAGGATCATATGTTTAACTATATTAAATATACTGGCAAACCACTGAGAGCAGGAAGGGAGAAGCAATACCTTCCTTCAGAGAACCGAGAAAGAGCCTTCTAAGGTATGAAAGAGATTTCAAAATTTTAATAGGATTTTAACGGTTGGAGCAAGGGATATTACTGACAGGAGCAGTCTACAAATGGAGGTACATTTAAGGAACAAAATAATTTCCATATGAGCCATATTCTACTTCAGAAGAGAGCACAGAGAGATTAATCTTGAACCATGTCGATTTTGAAAAAATAAACTTGAAATTTGTTTTCTCCATTCACATGTATCTCAGACAGCCGAAGAGAAGAACCATCCTTACTTTTGGTTCTAAAATGGGGAGGAGAACTAACGCCTGCAGGCAGGGTCCAGGCTGAAGAACTTGGAAGAGCTTTCAGGTGTATGTATCCTGGAGGTCAAGGTAATCTTGGAGTCACTTTATTTTGCTTGAATTCATATATTGTATTTTCAAATACTTATTCACTTTGACATTTTACTAAATATTTATAGAAATACATAGTGAGATAAAAATATAGCTTAAGTGATTTGAGGATTTATTTTCAGGAGATTATGCAGGATTTCCTGGTTGTGGTTTACTTAGATTACATAGCACCTACCGACATGACCTCAAAATATATGCCTCTGATGAGGGACGAGTCCAGATGACTGCAGCTGCTTTTGCAAAGGTATAAATGTTTTTTAGAATTTTAATTTACTAACATTTTGAAAGATTTTTACTAAGGCAATATTTAAAATTTCCAAGTTTGGAACTTCCAACTACAGTACTCAAATGGCATTCACAAACTATATTATTAATAAAATTTATTTATTGTACATATCCTATACCTTATAAAATTCAGCATGTAACATAATAATACTTTCTATTATTTTGTATATCAATTTTAAAAAAAATCTCTGTTGGCTCTATTTAATATATTTTAGGGCCTCTTAGCACTAGAAGGGGAGCTTACACCCATTCTGGTTCAGATGGTAAAAAGTGCAAATATGAATGGTCTTTTGGATAGCGATAGTGACTCTTTGAGCAGTTGTCAGCAACGTGTGAAAGCAAGACTTCATGAAATACTTCAGAAAGACAGAGATTTTACTTCCGAAGATTATGAAAAGGTGGGTCTTAGCAAATTTTTACATTGTGAAAAATTAAATATGCATGAAAAAGTACATAAATATAAATGTACGCTTATTGTACCATAAAGCAAACACTCATGTAATCACCACTAAGGTAAAGAAATAGAACACTGAAACAACCCTGATGATCCTTTGTGCCTCTTCCAGATTGCACACCCTTCCCTATCTCCTAGAATAACTACCCTATTTATGTTTTATAGTCTTATAATATCCAGAATATGAATTTGGATAATTATGTATCCCTAAACATAAAGTCTTAAGTTTTGGCTGTTTTTTAACCTTCATATATTAGAATAATACAGTATGTTTTCTTTTATGGTTGCTTCTTTTGCACAATTATATGTTTATAGGATTTACCCACATTGTTAAGTACTGCCATGGTTGATTTAATTTTCATTGCTATTTGGTATTGTATTTAAGAGTTTGATAAATGTTTTCTGTAAAAGACTAGATAGTAAATATTTTAGGCTTTGCAGGCCACGTATGGCCTCTGGGGTGTGTGTGTGTGTGTGTGTGTGTTTAAATACTCTTTGAAAATATGAAAACCATTTGTAGTTCATGGCCTGTGCCATAGGCCATGTTAGACCTGGTGACCATAGTATGCTGACCTTTGTTTTATTTTATGAATGTGCTACAATTTATATATGCTTTCTACTATTTTTACCAGTTTCGGCCTGTTATGGTTATTGCTGGTATGAATATCCTTGTATGCCTCCTGGTGAATATGAGTGTACATTTCTGTTGTATATATTCTAGAAGTGTAATTTTGACTCACAATATCCTTAAGTTCAAGATTAGATGATGCCAAACTATTTTCCAAAGTAATTGAACAATTTATGCTCCTTCAAAAGTCCGTGAGAGTTCTCATTGCTCTACATTATCTCTTTTCTTAGTATTTTCAGACTATTACATTTTGACCATTCTGTGGATGTAGTGGTACCTCATTGTGGTTTTAATGTTTATTGACCATTTAGATCTCCTCTTTCATGGTATCATCTCTTCAAGTCCCTTGTCCATTTTTCTTCTACTACTTCTGTGTGTTTTTTCTTTTTGATGGGTTGAAGTTCTTTATTCTGGCTATGAGTTCTTTGTTATTTGTGTTCTAAATACTGCCACCTACTTTGAGACTTTATGGTGTCTTTTGATAAGCAAAAGTACTTATTTTTCAGAAAGTCCAGGTTCAATTTTTTTCCTTTCTGGTCAGTGCATTTTTAAGTCCTGTTTAAAAAAATATATTTTTCTAATGAAAGGACGTAGATATTCTCCTATATGATCTTCTAAAAGCTTTACTGTTTTATCTTTCACATTTATCTGCAATCTAGCTAGAATTGATTTTGTGTGTGCTGTGAAATAAGGATGTCAATATTGATTTTCCCCTCTACTATATATATATATATATATATATATATATATCCAATTGTCCCAGCACCACATGCTGGAAAGACTATCCTTTCCCTGCTACTCTACAGTTCCATCTTTATCATATATATGTGATCTGTTTCTGGACTTCCTATTGTAATTGTTGTTCTGTTTGTTGATCCTTATGTCATGAATAAGATCTCACAACTTTGGGGGAGTGGATGTAGATCAAGTGGTTGAGCACCTGCTTCCCATGTATGAGGTCTGGAGTTTGATCCCCTAGTACCGCCTAAAAACAAAAACAAACAAATGAAAATAACAACTGTTATTGGGGAGTGGATGTAGCTCAGTGGTTGAGTGCCTGCTTTCCATGTACAATGTCCTGGGTTCAATCCCTGGTACCTCCTTTAAAAACAAAAAATCTCCCAACTCCCATGTAGTTCATTCTTCAAGTGTTTCTTTGCTTTTCTTGTATTTCTATATACATTTTAGTTAGCTGGTCAGAAATCCTGTGGGGTTTTTTATTTAGATTGCATTAAATCTATAGATCAGTTTGTAAGAATTTACATCTTTTTGTCTAGTCTTTCAATCTGTAGACATGGTGTAGCTCATCATTCTTTTAAATATTTTTTAATATCTCAATGTTTTGTCATTTTCTTCATAGAGATCTCCCATCTTTGTTAAATATAGGCTGAAGTAATTGATATATTTAATGCAGATGTAAATGCTGCCTTTTAAAAAATTTGTTCTCTGCTTGTTGCTGCTATATAAAAAATAATTTGT
>PVKH010031364.1:0-12340 GCA_004027955.1 Chaetophractus vellerosus
TTTTTTTTTTTTTTTTTTTTTTTTTTTTTTTTTTTTTTTTTTTTTTTTTTTTTTTTTTTTTTTTTTTTTTTTTTTTTTTTTTTTGGTATTCTTTGGGATTTTCTTGGTAGGCAATCATATTGTCTATTAATAGGGACAATTTTATTTCTTCCTTTCCAATCTAAATGTTTTTCATTGCTTTTTCTTGCTTTATTGAACTGGCTAGACCCTCTCATGAGAGATTGGATGGGAGTGGTGAGAGCAGACATCCTTGCCTTGTTCTCATACTTACAGTGAAAGCATTCAGTCATTCCCCCTTAAGTACAAGGTTAGGTTTAGTTTTTTCTAGATGTCTATTATCAAGTGGATAAAGGTCTCTTTTATTCCTAGTTTTCTTATGAGTTTTATAATAAATGGATGTTGAATTTTATCAAACGATTTTTCTACATAGATTTAGATGATCATATGGTTTTTCTTCTTTACCCTTTTGTGAGGATGAATTACATTGATTAGTCTTTAAATGTCAAAACAATCTTTTATTGTTGGGTTGACCCTCAACTTCTCATTTATGTTTTTTTTCTATATTGATAGATTTTATGAGTATTATTTTCTTTCAAAGTAGTTGTCCATTTCATCTAAGTTTAATTTATGAGCATAAAGATGTTCATAATATTCCTTTATAATTCTTTTAATGCCAGTCAGCTCTATAGTGTAGTCCTCTCTTCTCTTTCATTACTAATATTGCTAATTTGATAATTTTGAAACAAAGAATAGAAAAGCAATAGAGAAATCAATGACACCAAATCAAAGACAGCAAATGAATGATACAAAATTTAGATTCTTTGAAACTATCAACAAAATTGATAAATCTTTAGCTAGACTAATCAAGAGAATAAGAGAAAGGGGCCTCAAATCAGGAATTAAAGATATTTAAGAGAAATAAAAATGGTCATAAAAGAATACTTTGAATAATTGTATGCCCCCAAATTAGGTAAGCTAAATGAACAAATTCTTAGAAACCACAAATTACCAAAACTGACTCAAAAAGTAATAGAAATCTGAATAATAGACTTCAACAAATAAAGAACTTGAATTAGTAATCAAAGCTGTCCCACAAAGAAAAGCCCAGAACCCAATGACTTAACTGTGAATTTTAAATTTTATAAATGTTTAAAAACCTTTGAAAAATTAGAAGAGAAGGAAATACTTTCCAACTCATTCTACTCTGATATTACTCTGATACTAAAACCAGAGAAAAACAGCACAAGAGAAAATTACAGACCCTTATTAATATACACACAAAAATCTTCAACAAAATACTAGAAAGTTGACTGCAGTGACATATAAAAAGGATTAAACTCTATGACCAAGTATGACTTATCCCAAGAATACAAGAATTGATCAACATATGAAAATCAATATAATACACCATATTAATATAATAAAGGCAAAAACCACATGGTCATTTCAATAAATGCAAAAAAGCACTTGAAAAAAATCCAACACCCTTTCATTATAAAAACAGTCAGCAAACTAGGAATAGAAGAGAACTCTCAACTTGATAAACAGCATATACGAAAAATCCACCGCTAACATCATACTCAGTAGTGAAAGACTGAAAACTTTCCCTAGTCAGGAATAAGACAATGATGTCCACTTTTTCCCTTTCTGTGCAATGTTGTACTGGAAGTTCAAACCACGGCAATTAGGCAAGAAGAAGAAGGGAAAAGAAAAAATAAAACAATATCTATTTGCAGAAGACAAAATCTTGTATATAGAAAACCCTAAGGAATCTACACACCAAAAAATTAGAACTAATAAACAAGTTCAATAAGGTTGCAGGATACAAGATTAATATACAAAATAATTTTTTTGTTTCTATACACTAGCAATTAACAATCCAAAAATGAAATTAAGAAAATAATTCCATGTAAAAAACATCAAAAAGAATAAAATACTTAGAATAAATTTAATAGAAGAAATGCAAGACTTATACACTAAAAACTAACAAAATATCATCAAAAGAAATTAAAGAAGACCTAAATTTGAAAGATATCCTGTATTCATGGACTGGAAGACTTAATATTTTTAAGATGACTATAAACTCCCCAAATTGATCTACAGATTCAACAAAATCCCTAGCAAAACCCCAGCTGCTATTTTTGCAGAAATTGAGAAGCTAAATCTAAAATTAGTATGTAACTTTAAGGGACACAGAATAGCCAAAACAATCTTGAAAAAGAAAAACAAAGTTGGAGAACTCATATTTCCTGATTTCAAAACATACTACAAAGCTACAGTAATAAAAACTGCATGGTACTGGTATAAGGAAGGCATATAGGTTGATGGAATAGAACTGAAAGTCCAAAAATGAACACGTACATCTATAGATAATTGATTTTTGGTAAGGGTCCTGTGATGTTTAAGTTCATATGTCAACTTGGCCAGGTTTTAGTGTCCAGTTGTTTGGTCAAGCAGGTGATGGCCTGATAGTTACTGTGAGGACATTTTGTGGACTTAAATCATCAGTAAGTTGATTGTATCCATTGCTGATTACACCTACAATCAACTATGGAGATTGCTTTCAGCAATAAGAAACATCCCGTCCAATCAGTTGAAGGGTTTAAAAGAGGTGATAAAGGAGAATTTCCATCTCTACCTCACCCAGCTAGCTTCTCCTGGGGAGTTCATTGCAAACGTTCATTGGAGTTTCCAGCATGTGGACTGCCCTTCAGAGTTTGGACTTGTCTATCCCCACAGTCAGATAAGACAATTCATATAAAGATTTTTCTAATATTTACAGAAATCTCTTGCAGCTTCTGTTTCTTTAGAGAATCCTGACTAATATGGGTGCTAATATGGGGGAAAAAGTTCTTTTCAACAAATGGTCATGGTACAACTGAATATCCACATGCAAAAGAATGAAGTTGGACCCTGACCTCATATCACACACAAAAACTAATGCAAGATACATCAGAGACTTAAATAGAGCTAAAACTTAAAAACTCTCAGAGTTATGCAATGGTTTCTTATATATGACAACAAAAGTACAAGCAATCAAAGAAAAAAACAGATAAATTAGACTTCATCAAAATTTAAAACTTTAGTTTCAAATAACACTCTCAAGAAAATGAAAATACACTTCACAGAATGGGAGAAAATATTTGCAAATAATATATCAGATAAGGTTCAGGTATCCAGAATAGAGCCCTCAAAAGCCCAATAAATAGCCAAATAACCCAATTTTAAAATGGGAAACTGATTTGAATAGACATTTCTCCAAAGAAAATATACAAATGGACAATAAACATATAAAAAGATATTCAACATCATTAGTCATTAGGGGAATGCAAATAAAAATCACAATGATAAACCTACAACCTCTCTAATAAAAAATAACTTAATTACAAAAAACATGAGATATCATTCCCACCCACCAGGATGGCTATAATAAAAAATCCATACTATAACAAGTATTGGCAAAAATGTGAAGAGATTGGAGTCCTCACACATTGTTATTGGAAATGTAAAGTAGTACAACAACTTTGAAAACAGTTTGACAGTTCCTTAAATGATTAGACATAGAGTTACCCTATGATCCAGCGATTCCATTCCTGGGTCTAGACTCTAGAAAAATAAAATTATGTCATGTCCCCACAAAAACTTGTACACAAATGTATAGTAACATTATTTATAATAACCAAGGAGGGAAAACAACCCAAATGTTCACCAAATGATGAGAGGATAAACAAAATGAGGTTTATATCTATATAATGGAATATTTATTATTCAAACATAAAAAGATATTAAGTACTGATTCATTTTGCAACTTAGATGAACCTTGAAAACATTATGCTAAATGCAAAAAGCCAGACCAAAAGGCCATCTATTGTATGATCCCAGTTATATCAGATGTCCAGAATAGGCAAATTCATAAAGATAGGAAGTACATTAGTGATTACTAGAGGCTGGGAGAAAAGGAATGGGGAGTGATTGCTAAGGTTATAGTTTCTTTCTGGAGTAATGAAAATATTCTGGAATTTTATATAACAATGATAGTTGTACAATTTGTTACACATATTAAAAGCCACTGAACTATGCACTTTAAAAGAGTACATATTGTATGTGAATTATGTCTCAATTTTAGAAAACATTTGTATTTCTATATACAATCAAGAAGCAATTAGAATGTATTTTTAAACACCACCATTTACAATATCATCAAAGACATTGAATATGTAAGAATAAGTTAAATAAAATATATGCAAGATATCTACACTGAAAACTGCTTGACAAGAAAAATTAAAGACCAAAATAAATGCAGAGGTATACTTTGATTGTGGTTTGGTAAACAATATTGTTAATGTGCCAATTCTCCCTAAGTTGACTTATAGAATAAGTACAATTTTAATCAAAATAACAGCATGATATTTTGTGGAAATTTATAACAAGTTCTAAATTTGATTTGAAATTCAGAGGATCTAGAATAGCCAAGACAATCTTGAAGAACAAGTTTATACTACCTATACACTGCCTGATTTCAAGACTTTGGTGAAATGACAGTAATTAAGACAGTGTGATATTGGCATAATAATAAACAAAATGATCATTTGGACAGAATAAAAAGTCCAGAAATTGGCCCATATGTATATGGGTATTTGATTTACAATCAACATACCAATGCAATTTAAAGGGAAAGGAAGTTCTTTTTAATAATGGTATTGGATCAATTGGATATCCCATATGGAGAAAAAAGTGAATCTTGACTTATACCTCACACTGTACAACAGTTTAGTTTGAGATATCATAACCTAATTTGGGATAGGTGAAACAAGAACACTTCTAGAAGAATATCTTCATGATCTTTAGGTAGGCCAAGATTTCTTGAACAGAATTGCAAAAATTGCTAATTATAAAACAAAAAAAAAGATTAAGTGGACTTCATCAAAATTTAAAACATCTGTGCATCAAAAGACACAATTAAGCAAGGTAAAAGAATTCATAAAGTGGGAATATATTTTTCCAATACATATAACTTACAAAGGTCTCATATGGAATAAACAGAGTGGTCTTGCAAATCAAAAAGAAACACTATTCAATAACATCTGGAAAGACATAAACAGGCCCTGAACAAAACAAATATCTAAAAGCTAAAATACACATATGGAAGGTCTCCAATATCATTCCTCATCAGAAAAATATAATCAAAACCACAATGAATTACCATTTTATGTGCATCTGAATTGCTAGTTTTAAAAAAGACTAACAATAAAAATTTTGGCAAGAATGTGGAACTACTGAACCCCTTATACAGTGCTGGTGGAGATGCAAAGTGTTATGACCACTTTGGAAAACAGTTTGCCAGCTTCTATAAAAACTAAAAAATATACCTAAAATATACCTAAATATTATGAATACCTGGGAATTCACTCCTAGCCATGTATACACAGAAAATTAGTGTATAGATCTACTCAAAAGACATATATAAGAATATTCATAGAAGTTTTTTCCATACTATCCAAAAACTGGAAACAATCCAAATGTCAATCAACAAAACAACGGATAAATTGTGGAATATTGATAAAATGGAATACCATAAGATCAGATTTCAAATAAGTGGAAGATTCTTTTTGTACTTTATCGTCATTGCTATGTGTTTGGAGTGGAGAGGTTTGAAACAATTGCTCTGTTTTCATTGGAAAGCCCTGTTTCTCTCCAAGATGAGTGAATTGATCTGGGACAACATTTGTTGAGAACTAATTTCTTTGGGTAGGATACAAAAATTATTCTGACATTTTTTTTCTGTCAGCAGCTGATTTAAATATACTTTAGATCACATGGCTTCTCCAAGTGATTTTATTCTGCAACTGTAGAAACACACAGCTCTCCTGTTCTCTCCCAGAGATGACACAGTCTCCTTTGAGACATTGAATGACTTACATGAAGGGTTCTGAGCTTGTTTGTTCTCATAATTCCCTTTAAATGTTATGTAGAATGAAATTAACATTGATTTGGAGCCTTGTAGGTTGAGTACACATAGACCTACCTCATATTAAGATGAGTCAAATACCCTAGTAATTTGATATAACTTAGAGATGGGGCTATGTTAAATATCAGACACACATATTCATTGATGTCATGCAATATAGAATTCTAGACTACAAAGTAACTGGTATACATATCCAAGAAATAATGCAACAATGGTCAGTGTAGTACTAGTAATAGAATAGATTTGGAGTAATCTTGAATAATCTTCAATAAGACAAAATTTAAATAATTTATGATAAATCTCTACTGTGATTATTATGTAGGTATAAAAAAGAATCGGCTGAGTATTAAGCATAGGCATGGAAAGAGCTCCAAAGTATAAAATTAAGTAGCAAAAGCAAGCTGGAACACAGTTTGATATGCATATAAAGTGTCTCCAAGATGTCTGCTAAATCATTAAATCTAGGGAAGTGTGTAATATCTAATGATGTGGCAAGAGAGTCACTTATTTGTTGCTTGAGTGATGTATGATTTCTTATATTATAAAACATTAATAAAAAGCAAGTTTGTCTTGTTTTTATTGATTTGGCTATCCTGATACTCAGCCCAGTCGTATTTACAAACCTATTTCATATACACATGGGAAGATCAAGAGGTAAGCCCCTAGTCACTTCTCAGGTCCCTTGGTGAATCCCAGAGGGTTCACCCACCTTGTACTTAGCCTGTGGGAAAATCCTGGCTTCCTACCAGGGACCAAATTTTCTCCTCCCTCCCTGTTCCAATGCAAGTCTCATCAGAATAGCAGCATTTCTCATTCAATAGTTCAAAGTGATTGCTTCAATCCAGAATTTCCAAAGATAATGCATAATAAAGTCCTCTGTTGCTCTAAAAAAAAAGTTATTTTTAGTTAATGAGTCCAAAGTGAAACTTCTTGCTATGACTCCAGGGATTGCCTGGCTTGAGTGGGTGGCTTGTTAGGCTCCCACCCAATCCATCAACCCATTGGCTGGCTAAACCCAGCTGCCTTCCCCTGGTTGGTTACGCCAGAGGATCCTTAATTCAGATAAAACTAACAGCAAAATAATAATCGTAGAGGAAATTTCATAGACAAATGGTTGTTCAATGGTTGTTCAAGAGAAAGAAAGATGAAAGAAAGTGCTTTCTCGATGGGAATCATCTGAATCAAGATGTGTTTACTTTACTCTGAATTCCAGGATACAAGCCAAAAGCATAATAATGGCCTCCCTTAAATTCTGTTACTTATTGTTCCTTCAGACCAGCTCCTTAGGTTACCTCCTCCCCATCCCTCATCCCATCTTTTCTTGGCTTTCTAAAGCACTTCATTTATTTTATTTTATTTTATTGTTTTATTTTATTTTATATTTCTGACTTCTCTCATCTTACCTCTCTTTCTGCTCTAGAGCTCTCTTGCCTTCTCCAGGCTAACTAGTTTTACCTGTTCTCTAAGATGTTCTGGCCAGCTTCTCAGATGTGCCTCTCCTCCTCTGGAATACTGAGCATTTAAAATAAGTGGAACACTGAGTTTGTTAAAGCTCTTAATTTATGTAAAGTATCCAATTTAATTTTCACAACACTGCAGAGCAGGTTTTGTTATTCCCACTATGGAGGTGGAAAACTTCAAATTAAAAGATGAAATATCCTTTCAAAGCTCACAGAGCTAGACAATAGCAGATCTGGAAAATGTGTGTTTTCCAGGAGGTCTGCTACACCCTGGCTGCTTCTCCTTGTCCTTTGGTATAGACCTGCATTTCCTCAGGGTTTGAGAAGATTGGGCTTAATGAGACTACCATCTAAGCAGGTAAGGGTATCAAGTACAAATTTCTAATCTTTGTAAGTTAAAATTGCCTTTTATACCAAGAACACTGAAGAGTTGCTCTTTCTTGCCATTAAAAAATAAATCACAGAGTTTTTACTAGATAAGTTATAGATTTATTTTGCTTTATGTAATTTATTGAGTAGGCAGTATTTTCTTAAATATCAATATTATATAATAATACCTTTAAGAAAATGCATACATTACAACAAGAAGTATTTCGGGGTGGGTCTTGTTTTCGTAAGTGAAAATCTTATCATCCTATCTTCATATGAATTTATAAAGACAAGGAGTAAATAAAATCAACACTGATTATACAGCATATAATACATTTGCATGATAGACTTTTAATAATTTCCCAACACAAGTTGGAATTATTGTCAGCATTAACATATCCATTGCTGATGTGCATACCATGATTTCTGATGTCCACACAACAGGATAAACAAAAGAAACTCAATCCCAGTAGATATTTTTGCTAATTTTATACAACCACAATCCTGTAAAAGCTTCACTTCTGATCTGTGTGGAGCAACTGCACAATCATTTATTTTGTAAGTTCCAGGTAACATTTTGTTTTATCCTATAAATCTATACTTTAAAATTCATTTGAAATATCTACTCATTTAAAAATTATCAATAGAGTCAAACAGTTGAGTAATTTGAGATGCATTTGTCATTTCTAGGCTTGCCTTGGCTGAGCCATTTATTTTTTATTTTTTATTTTTAAAGATACTTGGATAATACAAATGTCACATAAAAAATATAGGGGATTCCCATATGCCCCGCTCCCAACCCCTCTCATATTTTCCCACATTAACAACATCCTTCATTAGTGTGGTACATATGTTACAATTGGTGAACACATTTTGGAGCATTGCCGCTAAGCATGGATTAAAGTTTACATTGTAGTTTATACTCTCTCCAACTCAATTATGTAGGTTATGGCAAGATTTATAATGGGCTGTATCTGTCATTGCAATGTCATTCAGGACAATTCCCGAGACCCAAAAATGCCCCCATATTTCACCTGTTTTTCCCCTCTCCCTGTCCTCAGAACCTCCAGTGGCCACTGCCTCCACATCAATGACATAAGTTCTTCCATTGCTAGAATCAAAATAAGTCTATAGTAAAATATCAGTAAATCTACTTTCTTCCATATTCATTCCTCAATCCTCAGGATTCTGGGATGGTGATGCCCACTCCACCTCTAATAGAGAGGGAGGCTGTGATCCCTTAGGGCCGATGGGTGGGAGTCTCCTGCTTGCAGTTGTAGACTCTCTCAGTTCTTTGGTATGGTGGTTGTCCATCATCATCTCCATGTTAGTTGTCCTGAGTTCTGCTGAGCCATTTTAACTGTGAAAAAGTGGCTTTACTGTTGTAAACTACAGATCCCAAATCAGGGACCCCGTCAGCACCAGGGGTCGACATAGGAAGCACCTCAGGGTGGGCACTCAGAACCAGAATATTAAAGTAATTGGCCCAGCTACTTGGTGGATGCGGTGTAGGAAAATTAACTGGTCAGATGTTTTTCCAGGACATTTTATTTTGCATCACAATAACACAACCTTAAACCTTGATTAATTGTAGGGATCCCAAGTGTGGTTCCCCAGTTGCTTTCTGTTTTCAGTCAATTTATCTAGCAAGTATTTTAAATATGTTGGGCAATTTATTCTCAGAGCAATGGGCACTCACAACTTCATGAAAGAAAAGAACAGAGAGAAAAGCACATCAACAGTGGTCTTAGTTACGCATTTGCATAGTTTGTTCGGCATGTGTGTGCACGTGGAGGTGGAGCACGTGTTTTAACCAAGCATAACGCTTTACTATCAAGTTTGCACTGCAAATGTGATGACCTTGTAACCAAATGAAGCAATGCTTCATAATAAAAGGAAAATATGCTGTAGCTGTTTTCCATGAATTATTGTTTTTTAAAATGTAGTTTAGCTTTAACTTGATCTTTCATGGCAGACAGTCTGTTATTTAATCAAAACTTAGTCATTAAATTTGTTTTCCAGATGGGATTTGAAACCTTTTGAAATATAGATAGTGCATCCCTGTCCCCTAAGGCAGTGTTTCGGATCTAAAGAACTCTTGTAGCATAAGGTAATTTATCTTGTTGCTGGGTGCACTTCCTGGAGAGTTGGAACTGGGAACATTCAAGGTGATCTCCATTACTGTACTGTAATTATAGCTCATATGGAGAAGGAACTGGTCAAAATCTTGTCAGCCGATGCACATGAAAACCATTGTAATTTGTTTTTGAAATCTAGGGAAATTTTACTGCTGGTAATTTATGTAATAATATTGTTCATTTCCAGGTTTGTTCCGTACACTTTGCTTCTGGGGTGGGCAGGGGGAACCCTCCTTTTACCTACCCCAAAGCATATGGGGTATCTAACTGGGCAAGGAGACAGGAGTTAGAGCATAACCAGGACACACCTAGAAACAAGGTGATGTTATTTTTGGTATCTCTCAATTTACTACTTCTCCCCCCTCATGCCCAGTGTCCCCTCATGAATTCAGGGGCTTCAAACTAATACAGATTATTCAGACATCCCTGTTTTGGTCACATAGACCGGCTTGTGTTCCAAGAGCAGTACCCTCTCCCCTCATTCATTCGTTCATTCTCAGTTTCCACTATCACATTCTGAGCAACTATTATGGTCTATTAATTATGCTTGCTGCTCTTTGTCGAATCTGAAACAAACAGTTCTCAAGGAGCTTTTCCTTGAGAAAAATCAGTAGAAGCCAATTAATTTCCCCCACAAAATAGTGTTGCTATCTAGAAACAACCCTATTGTATTGTTCCCAGAGATATTTATTTCAAATTTTGAAATATAGATTGAAGAAATAAATCAATAACGGTGACATTTAAGGAAGTTTTGGTTTTATTTTTATTCTGTTTTTGTTTTGTTTTGTTTTGTTTATTTTTTTCTATGAATCTCTAAATATAACCTTAGAGAAGAATCCTGTTGTGGAATCAAACCCCTAGCATTGATTTTTATTGCACTGGTAGTGTCTGTGCAAGATTTTACCTTGTTCTAAGATTGGAATTCTCACCAAAGTTCATGGAATCTCGAGCTATTAAGTTGGGCTATATTTGTTCTACTTTTGGTCAAAGAAGACAGAGATTATGTGTGTATGCTGACCTTGAAATCATACAATGCAAGCCTCACCCTTAGCTACTGTGAACCCTCTGCCTGGATTGAAAAAACAATGTTTTTTGCAAAAGTACCTTGCTTTGGGAGTGATGAGGCAATCTCAAGATAAGCCTGAGAACTCCATTCACAATGTTTACTAGATCTAAAGAATGAAAGAGGAAGAAAGAAATCAAGCAATAATCTGCTCTATTCTCTCCCCCAATTAAATGAAACAAATAACCAGATATTGTCCACAATTCATCACTTCATATCATTAATGTTGAATCTGTCATAAATGTTAACTTTCAACATGATTTTCTACTTCTCCCCTAGAGCAGTATTCTCAATATTGACTTTACAAGCAGAGGAGTTTTATCAGTTACTGGATCTGAAAGTACTGTGGACAAAACCCAGTGTGCTACCACAGAGACTGCAGGTAATTGGGCTTCATTCCTCACCAGGGCTGGGAGGGTCAGCTGTTCAGTCAACGGACAAGGAGACAGGCTTCTCAGTCTCCAAGGATGAACTAAATATGCAAGTGTTGAATTAGAGGTGGTCAGGATGGGCCTCCTGACTGAGTCAAGAGTATTGAAAAGTTCTTCTGGGGTTCAGGTTGAGTTTAGAATGTCAGACCAGTATGGGAAATTATGCACAGATTTTAAAGTGTGAGATGATAATTCAGATAAGAATGTGGAGCCTTAAAACCTGGCATGCTGGCTTAGACAGGAGTGGTGACTACATATATTGTTGGGTATATGGGTTTTAGGACAGGTATATCTGGCCTGAACATTGTCCTGTAATAGGGAACAGCTTCTGATGACCCATTGCACTGCCCACAAAAGTCCTCCTGAAATATTACTGGGAAGTACGTTTCAGGGCTGCCAGTTTTTAAATTCATTATTATCATATGAATGCATTTTAAAATTAAATAGTAATATGCTGCCATTTTCTTTAAATGAAATAAGAGAAATTTAAAACAAGAAAAATCCAAAACAATATAATCCCATACCCCAGTCTCTAAATTCCTTGATTATTCCTCCTATCCTATAATGGTTTCTTACATTGACCTCAGTCCCTATTCCCATGATTGTACATTTAATTTTATCATCAGTACCTTTATAATTTCTCTCATCCTATAGGCACGCACACACACACACACACACATAAACAACTAACAATCACATTTACACTTTATTGAAAGAAATGGAAGCAATTGAATGAGAACACCTTTAACTTCTTGTACATGGTGCAACCCTCTTGTCCTTCCCTCCTAAGTAGGAAAGACAAAGTGTCCCTGCTCCTAGACTTAATCTGCTCTCCTCTTCAAAGATTACAATGAAAAATAGTAATATTAATGGTAATAGCATGACCAGGAAGTTAGCTTTCCATATCTGAA
>PVKH010031365.1:0-12339 GCA_004027955.1 Chaetophractus vellerosus
ATGTGAAAAATAAATAAATAAATAAATAACAGGTACTCAAAATTTGCTTCCCAACACTGCAAGCCAGGCTTTATTAATTTAAAAGCTTGTAAAGCCTAGAGATTTTTGGCTGGAACTTCTGCCTCTTGAGAGTTATCTTCTCCCTGTGAGCTGCTGTAAGGTTTCAGTAGTCCATTTGCAGCAGCCACAGCCAGGGCTCTCTATAAACAAGTGTGTAGTAAAAAATTTAACCTTGCTCCCAAAGAGGTCTGACCTTTGCTCTTGGCTTCTGGTAGGATCTCTAAGCTGTTGGAATGTCATACCTGATAGGAGTGCCTTTACTTGAGGGTCTTGGGGCAGTCTTATAGTATACAGGGTGGGGGCTTTTAGCTATACCAATAATGTCATTTAGGGTGGTGGCTCTGGATCACATGTTATCAGTTCATCCTCCTGAAGGACAGCAAATTGAGATCAGCCACA
Source organism: Chaetophractus vellerosus (assembly GCA_004027955.1). NCBI lineage: Eukaryota > Metazoa > Chordata > Mammalia > Cingulata > Chlamyphoridae > Chaetophractus > Chaetophractus vellerosus. Next base: position 460 of record PVKH010031365.1, read on the forward strand.
TAGGCAGTCAACTGGGCTTATATGATGGAGCCCCAATAAAGACTCTGGACTCCAAGGTTCAGGTGAGTTTCTCTGGTTGGTAATACTCCATATATATTGTTACACATAGATGCTAGGAAAGTAACACTGCCTGTGATTCCACGGGGAGAGGGTAATGGAAACTCTGCCTTTGGTACTTTTTCTGAACTCTGTTCTTTCCTTGACTGATTTTAATCTGTATATATTTCCCTGTAATGACCAGTATATGTGAGTATAAATAAGTTTTTCAGTAAGTTCTTTGAATCCTTCTAGCGAATTATTGAAACTGTGGATAGTTTTGTATATTCCCAAACTTGTAACTGGTGTCAGAAATGAGGACTCTCTTATGGGATTGTGCTCCCTCTAACTTTTGCAGCTAACTTTTTTTGTAAACCTCAGTTAACTGGCCAAAGGAACTCCCCATAGAAATTTATCAATTAAAACTCTCAGTGGTAACTGAGATTGCAGAGGTAAGGTGAAAGAGAAGAATGAAAGAAAGAAAAATCTAAGAGTGACAACTGGCAGGGAGTGCAGGTGCTGGGGACAGCTTGTGTTACAGACAGGGCAAACTTGTGTTAGGAAAAGCTGTCCTGGCTGTGCTACTTGTTGATCTACTGTCATAAGCCCCAGGTAATTTTTACATCAGCCTCTCATGGATCAAGTCCCTATCGGAATCCTGCAAAATGAATGACCAGAATTTATGCTTAGTGTTGAGAGTTGTACAGGCAAGGAAAAACTGAGTGCAATACCTCTCCATCCTCAAATCTTTTCCCCTCACCTCTGCTTCTATTTAAGTTGCTCCCTTGTCAGTTTTCCTTTTTTCACTTGGCACATGTAATTCGCCCAAACCACGAGTTTTCTAATTCAGTGCAAGTAGTAGGGGTCTTGATACCCAAAAGTGTTTTAAAGTTGGGCTTTGTTCAATAGGTCAGTGATAAATTTGTTAGAGAACACGATCATCACTTCTTAAACTTTAAATGTGTAAGGGGTATTGAGTTAGCCATCTTCATCTACAGGGGAAGAAGAAAGACTTCATGTACAATCACAGTGTAGGTATGTATAAGTCAGTGCTCAGTCACCCACTCTGTTTGGTAGAAGCAAGACAGTATGCATGATACAGTCCAAGGAGACTATTCAAATTTATGCCTGAGGTTGGACATCGGGCTAGGCTGTGTCCATGATCCAGAATTGCTGCAAGGTAGCTCAATAACGATGGATTATACCTTTTATCCAGGACACATAATTAAAGATTCTGGTGTAGATGCCAACATCAGCTCTCAAAACACATCCATCGGCAAAAGCCAGGATTCCATGAAGCGTCCCATTGCAGACTGCTGGAGCAGCTTGGACTTCCTGCCAGGAAAAAAGGAAATCAGGTTCTTTCTGGCAAAAGGCACAGGAGATAAAATGGAACAGCTAAGCCATTGAGAGTAAGTTACCTTACAGGGCATCCTCCTCCCTGGAACAATGCCTACACACATCATACTTTCTCTGATACTGTAAGTTTTATAGGCAGCACGGCATTCGCTTCTGGAGATTACAGTGATGTTCACATCCTGCTGTGAGTCAGGGTCTTTTTCTATAGGAAATAGAGACATAGACTCACTACTCCCTAAAGTGTTGTCTTAGATACCAACCTTTTTTTGCTTTCCTACTTTTTTTAAATGTGTTTTTCCTTCTCTTAGTAGGAAGGAAAAGAGGTCAAATGCTGAGAGAAATTAGAACTCTGACAGGAAATCATGGATAAAGGAGAAAATCAGATTAACAATTTCCCATTATATAAGTATTTGTTTCCTTGTGAAGGAGATTAAACTCTTGGAAGTTATATGTAAATATGACATGTTACTGCAATGAAATTTTAAAAAAAATGCTTTTTAAAAGTTCTGGAAATTTAAACAAAGAGTATCATTTGAAATGGAATTTTTAGAGTTTGAAAGAATTTTGATATCTCTAGCTTAGTTTCTAATTTGTTGGGTCAAAAAAAAGCCAAATAGTTGTTGGGAGCAGGTGTAGTTCAGTGGTTAAGCACCTGCTTCTCATGTATGAGGTCCTGGGTTCAATCCTAGATGCCTCCTAAAGTAAAAGAATAAAAAGCCAAATAGTTTCAAAAAATTACTTGAAACCATGCAACCAGTAAGTGGTAAAACTAGGATTTGAAACTGGGCCCCCTGATTCCCAATTCAGAGTTCTTTACTTTATATTGTGGTTCCCAAATCTTGTGGAATAGGCAAGCCCTATAACACAGATTTTCCTATCTGCATCAAAATGAAGATATCAAGAATAAAGTATCTATACATGTGGCTGGCAAGTTTGCCAAGTACTCTTCTTTGGGAAGGAGTACTTTATTTTGATATTTTATTTACCTAATGGTGGGTGTGTATATTCCCCCTGCCCCAATGGCTCCCTTGTCTGTCTGCTTGGTGTGACTGCTCATTGTGTTTGCTTGTTATGTCCAATCATTGTCTCTGCTCATTGTCTGTCCATCTTCTTTCGGGAGCACCAGGAGCTGAACCTGAAGCCTCCCACGTTGGAGGCGGGTACTCAACCACTTGAGCCACATCCATTCCCTATTTGTTGTGTCTGCTCAGTGCATCAGCTCATTGTGTCAGCTTGTCTTCTTTAGGAGGCACTGGGAATCGAGCCCGGACATACCATGTAGGAGGTGGGTGCCCAACTACTTGAACCACATCCACTCCCTGGGTGTGTATATTTTTAATGTCTTTATTTGAAAATATAATATGTTTCTTTTCTCAATTATAAGTAAAATTTATGGCTTAATGTATGTAGAAGTTTTAATTAATTTGACTGTAAATGTGTGGAAATGGATAGAGTTGAAGGTAGCACATTATAGTGAGTAGCAGCTCACAAATAAGTGGGATTGTGGCTGTAAAGGGTAGTCTAGGGATGTAAATGTCAATTGAAAGAAAGCTAGAGAATAATCTAGGGACTGAATAACACAGTGAACCCAGAGGTGGATTAGAATTTGTGGTTAATAGTACAAATGCAAGAATGTCCTTCTATGAAGTAGAATGTATGTACATCACTATTGCAGGGTGGTAGAAATGTGGAGAAACATGGGGAAAATACTATTAATGTAATCTATGGACTGTAGTTAACAGCAATACTGTAATATTCTTGCATCAATGCCAAAGATGTACTGTGTTGATAATAGGAGGGTATGGGAAAAATATGCCAGATGTATGCTATGAACCATAGTGAGTGGTAATAATCTGATGATATTATCTCATAAATCTTTAACAAATATTCCACAATGGTGGTGAAGGGTTATTGTATGGAAATTTTGTACATGTGCATGATTGTTTTGTAAGTTCACAACTTTTGTAACAAAAAGAAATTTTAAAAAGTAAAATTTATGTATCAGTCCTTGAAAATAAAGTGTTGGAGATCTTTTGCCTTGTTTTCCAGTCCAGGAATAATTTCATGTCTCAATATTTTTTGGAATATCTTCTTAGAAAATGCTTACTTAACTACTTCATGAGCCAGATTAAAATAAACTTCATTTTTGTAGTCATAACTTATTTTTTACCAAAGTTGCATAACACAGATTAATCAAACATCCTGTGTATCAGAGAGATATTTAGCTATTTCCAAAATTTAAGTTGACTCTCAAAATATAAAGAATTTCTACTTATTGATATATTCAAGCAAATGTTCTTTCCATTCCTCTTTCCACTAACAAAATTTCTACCATATATGAACGTAAAGATGACAGAGGCAATGGAAAAAAGCTTTGAAGCTTCCACCAGTGAGGTACAGCAAAAGGGAAAGGAAGTGAAAGGATGTATAAAAAGATTAGAGGGAAGCTAATAGCAGAGAAGGTGCAGATGCATGTTCAATTCTGAAAGAAGAATATTCAATCTTGAATTCACTCACCAATATTACACAAGTTGTAGGCCCAGGTGGAGACAGTACACATAGTGTTTTCAGGGACAGGATGGTGGGGCAGGTTGACCAGTTTCATGTACTTATTGAGTTTAATCACTCTTTTTAACTTGATTAACATGATGTCATGCTCAATAGAAGTGATTAAGTAGTTCGGATGGTGGATCATCTTCTCATATTCGACCATGTGCAGAGGTTTTATTTTAAAGTTGTATGGGTTTATAATCCCCAATACCACCTTAAGCTTCCTGGAACAATATGGATGCTCATGAGAGGACTGAGAGATAACATCTTTCTTTATGGACCTTTATGAGATCCTCCTCACAGACCTTGTCTCTTCCACTGAACCTCCCCAGAAGCCCTCCCTAACCCTGTTCAGTTGGGAGGCGGTCCCAGGCAGGGGTCAGAGGGGGTAACACTCACGGTAAGTTGCAGTGTGCAGCTGTGATCACCCAAAGAGGGTGGATCAGGGCTCCAGAACAGGGCAAGTAATCTGATTTCAAGTAGACCAGGTAAGGAGGAACGGTGGTATCCATGTAATCTGAATCAAAGAGCAAAGCAACTGGAAAGAGAGGCATAGACAGCAAATATTGAGTTTTTCAGGAATCAGTAGGAAAACCAAAAGAGAAGTTTTTCATAGTTTAAGTCTCTAAGAGCTCCTTACCCTTCTTGCCAGTGCCTTTATCTATAAATTGAATCTGTAAACTGGCTTAATTTGCCATAAAATAGGAAGGAAAATACCTGCTTCAAAAGATAAAAGGTGTTTGCCCTTTTGGTTGTCAATTAATATTCTTCAAATTTAAATGCCAGTTTTCTTAAAAAACAGTCCATAATTCAGTGAGCACAATATTGAACCAACTCATGAAGAACTTATTTTTACCATTTTAGAATGCTTTAACAAATCTTATCCCTTTCTCTCAACAACCCAATGAGGTAGGAAATTGGGCGCTATCTTCATTTCATTCATAAATTGAAATGGAGAAATGAAGTTCTAAAATGATAGAATTAGGAAAAGAATTTAGATTATCTGACACAAGAGAATAGTGACTTTCATTTCCTTGTATTTCTTCTTAAAATTTCAATAGTGAATGATATTACTTTATAAAAATAACTTTACAAGGATAAAAAGAATTTTAAAAATATAAATATCATGTCTTAGGTATTAAAAAAAAGAAATAGCAAAAGAAAATGAGGACTTCCCATTTCAAGACTGATGTTATTTATAAAGCTAATAGGTATTTGCAATTCCTAAGAAAGAGATTTAGACAATAACTCATAAAAATAAGGAACTTCTAGCTTATGGTTAACTGTGATGACATTGCAATGTGGGGTTGCAAAGGGGCAGGGAAGTTTCAAGTTAATGTCTGTGGGTGAGGTAGAGGCAATGCATGGGCTAAGATGAGTTAATTTGGAATGGAGCAGCTCACCAAAGAATATTAGTAATTACCTTTGACAGAACCTAGAATTTACATAGTAGATATATGTATTAGGGTTCTCCAGGGAAGCATAACCGACAGGAGATATCTGCAAATAGGGTGAGATTTTCCAAATTCTCTCACACCACCGTGGAGATGAACAAGTCCAGGGCAGGCTGCAAACCAGAGGTTCTGATGAAAAACCTTGATGAGTTCCCAGGAGATGTTGGCTGTCCAAAGTGGAGCTGGGAATTCTCCCTTCATCCTGAGCTTCTTCTTCCTCATAAGGCTCTGAGAACCCGGTTTCTTCTTGATCTCAACTGAAAGCTGGCATAGGGCTTATCTCTCTGGGCTTCCTATTTCAGTTTCTGACATAGGGCTTTTTTCTTTCCGGCCTTCTCAGCTGCTCAACTGCTCTGGTCTCTTCACAAAGTAAACTACAAACTATGAGGTGAATGGCTCATATCTCCCTGGGGCCCCAGGACCAAAAACGACAGAGCTCCCTCTCTTCCCAGGTGTCTTCTTGAGTGAGTGTCCATTTATCTTGGCCCACCAAGGGGACAGGGACTCAACCTGAGTTATGCCTTACAGACATAGCCCAATCAGAAGCCCTAAATTAATTTTATCAAGTAAATTTAGTGAGGCCCCTCACTGAATTTAATATAATCAAAGTGTATCACACTCAGATGAATAGATTAGTTTACAAATATAATCTTTCCTTTTTGGGGATTCATAAATAATCTCAAACTGCCACAATATAATTGTGAAAAAAATTATTACAGATTATATTTGAACATAAACCAGTGTGGTGGCTTAAGTTATGTACCCCAAATTTAGATATATTCTTGGAATTAATCTGCATTACTGTGGTGTGAACCCATTGTAAATACAATCTTTGTTTTTAGTTTCATCAGCTGCTAAAGCATATAAAATGCAGTGGGTCACTTAATCAATGGAAATTTATTTGCTAATGGTTTTGAGGCTAAGAAAACATTCAAATCAAAGTATCATCAGGTTGATGCTTTCTTCCCAAAGACTGACATTCTGGCTGCTACCAGTCATTCTTGGTCCCTGTTACATGGCAATGTGCATGGCAGCTTCTCTTGGCCTCACCATTCTCTTCCAGGTTCCACTGGATTTCAGCTTCTTGCTTTTCCCTCTGTGGCTTCTTTTCTGTCTGAATTTCCTTCTGCTTATAAAGGACTTCAGTAACAGAATTAAGACCCATCCTGATTGAGGTGAGCCACACCTTAACTGAAGTAACTTCACAAAAAAGTTCTACTTACAATGGGCTCACACCCACAGGAATGAATTAAGTTTAAGAACATGTTTTTCTGGGGGTACATATGGCTCTAAACTACCACAGACCTCTTGAAAGTCTTATGTTAAGGTGTGGCCCAGTTGAATGAGATTGGGTCTTAATTCAGTTAACTAGAGTATTTTATAAGCAGAAAGAATTAAGACATAGAGAGCCAGAAGCTGTAAGTCACTGGGATGCAAAAGAATGGAGTGGCATCATCATGTGATGGGAAAGCCAAGAACCCAATCAAGGATTGCTGATCAGCCAGAACACTACGACCCTGGGAGGAAGCAAGCCTTCTAGCCTCTGAAATAGTGAGCCAATAAGTTCTTGTTGTTAAACCAACTCATTGTGTGGTATTTATCATAGCAGCCAGGAAACTAAGACAACCATGATAATATAAGTAAAAATAATTATGCATACTGTGCAGAAAATATTTATCACAATAGGCCTGAAACTGCTATCCTTATAAAATTCTGCTTGCATGGTTGTTCCTTGGCTGGAGTCTGAGAAATTTGGGAGAATTCCCACCAGAACTGGTAAGAGCAATTCACTGTATCTAACTATACAAACAATACAGTTTATGTTAAATACCTACTTTCCTTCTAAGAGTCAGGAATTTTGCTATGTGATAGTCATCGTGACCATCCCTGAATGAAAACCTTGTGCATTGCTTTTCTACTGAGCTGCCTTGATAGACAATTTTGACACATGTTGTCACAATTCATTGCTGAAGGAATTAAGCATGTCCTGTGTGACACCTTTGGGACAGGAGTCACAGAAACTTACTCCTGGTTTCCTCTGGACTCTGCCCCATGTGCCATTTCCCTTTGCTAATTTTGCTTTGTATTCTCTTCCTGTAGTTATCCATGATTATAACTATATGCTGAGTCATGTTAGTACTTTTAATGAATTACTGAATCTGGGGCTGGTCTGGGAACCCCTGACCCACATATATACACATGTGAAGATGTGCTGGCCCAACCCAAAGGTTATAGGTTGGGGCATGAATGAAAATGCCTTTACTCCTGAAGTGACCTCAAAGGGACTGAAGGCAATAGCTCATCCCTGAACTAGCCAATAAGTAATGCTTTGAGTGGCCAAAGAACCAAGGACACGGAGGCCCTGGAACAAAGCTGCAAGCTACAGAAGGAACTCTAGAGGGATTGCTGCTTCTATGAATTGCATTAAACTGAGCATCCTGATACCGTACCCTGATATTTACCACAACCATGTAAGATGAGAACTCCAAGGAAAACCTTCACATTTTTATGTCCCTAAACTAATTTGAATTGACTGCTCAGGAGAGGGTAGGAAAAGCAAACCACCATAGGGGAAAGAAAAGGAAGGAAACTCTGGGGCCTCTTTTCTAGCAGAAAAAAAAAGTCCCACCTAAAAAAAACACACACTGCAAATATCAAACAACAGACTCTTTGTGATGTCAGAAGAAATAGGCCCAGTTAGAGGGCAGCCCCAGTGTCCTAAGAGTTGCCTTTGGATGAGTGCCTAATTTCATCATGATTGGCATCTTTTATAGACAGCTTTACCCTGCTTACCTTCCCCCCGATCTCCAGTGAAAATCTTCAAGGCTAAGCCCGTGTCCTGTGCCCAATGTATCATCTTGAACCTCTACAGTGTTAAAATGATTTCTTGCCCATCCTCTCTAACACCACTATCATTTGGTTCTTAAACACATTCTGCCTTATATTGTCCTTTTTATTTTTGTCTGGTCATGCCCATGAAAATTTTTAGATGGTAAAGTCATATTTAACTGCTATGTTAACGAGCACAATAAAACCCACCAAATTACCTTCTACGCACTTGGAGTCTTCAGAACACTTGAGTCAGTGGGACAAAAAGCAAACTCCTAATAGGAACGGCAGTATGCTTATGGATACTAGGGTTGGCCAAGTGGCCACCAGGCTTTCTGGCCAATGAAGCAAAAAGTGATACAAGCATAATAACTATAATATAGAGCAGAATAGTGTACATGCTATTAAAAGAACAGACCAAAGAGACTGAGGAGAGGGAAATCATTCATTCCCCCAACAAATACATATTAAGAACCTACCAAGCACAAACTAGCAATTCAACTGGAAAAGGACCTTGAATAAAAGGGGGAAAAGGTAAAGATAAATGAGTTTATATGGCTAAGAGACTTCAAAGTGAGTCAGGAGGTCATCCCAGAGGTAAGTAACACTTACACACATATCAGTAGGATCTCATAGACTGCAAAGTGGATACTATCCCAAATACTGGGGGTTCTGAGGGCTCTGGAGACACCCAGGTCCTATGGTCAGGGCAGATAACTCTGGAGTTTGGTGCCTTGCCAATGGCCCCACTTTGGAGTTTGTGCTCCTGAGAGTGACAGAGTTGGACTCAATTATGTTTTCCCTGCACGTGGCTCATCTATCTCTTCTATTTAAACCTATACTCGGTGCTGGAGTTTGTAGGTGTATACATCCAAGAGATTCGAGTCTTTGAGCTGTCCATGTGCCAGCTGGGCCCAGAACCTTGGCAGAGTTGCAACACCTACTCTACAGCTCATTAGACTCACTCAGGACACCTGGCGGGGAGATGATGATGGACAACGGCTGTCCCAGGGAACAGAGAGAGTCTGCAGCTGCAGCAGGATAGTCCCATCCATCTTCCCCATGGGATATAAGCCCCCTCTCAATTGGAGGTGGAGTGGATGTCACTATACCAGGATTCTCAGGATTGGGGGAAGAGCTATGAACTAGAGTGGACTTACTGGTATTCTACTATAGACATATTGTGATTCTAGCAATGGAAGAAATTACAACATTGATGTGGAGCCAGTGGCCATTGGAGGCTCTGGGGGCAGGGAGAGGGAAAAAAGTTGTAATACGGGGGCTTTTTTGGGACTTGGGTATCGTCCTGAGTGATGTTGCAATGACAGATATAGGCCATTTTATATCATCACAAAACATGCAGAACTGTGTCGGAGAGTGTGTAGACTACAATGTGAACTATGGTCCATGCTTAACGGCAAAGCCTCAGGATGCATTTAACAATTTCAATGAATATGCCACACTAATGAAAGATGTTCATGTTGGAGGGTGTGGGGGGTGTGGGGAGTGGGGCATATGGGTATCCCGGTATCTTTTGTGTAACATTTATGTAATCTAAGTAGCTTTTTAAAAAAAAGAACCTGGTATGTGCCAAGCTTTTTTCTAGGTGTTTGGGATATAATAGTGAACAAAACAGAGAAAGATCTGTTCTTTCGCACATTCTAATGTAATGAGTGGAGGCATTCAATAATAAAAACACAATATATAAGTAAAAGATGTATTGTGACATAATATGTTAGCATATGATAAGCACTATGAAATAAAAATGAGACAGGGAGAGAGGGAGAGGTAGTATGAAGTGTATGTGTGTGGTGGAGACATCATGTGGTGTTAAATCGGTGGTCAGGATAGAACTAATGGACATTGTGAGTTGAGCAATAACATGACGATAGGAGAGTTAGATAATCAATTATCTGGGGAAAAGGAGTCCAGGCAGAAGAAACAGCTAGAGCAAGGGTCCTCTGGCTGGTTTGGGAACTATTTTAGAGGCCCAAGTGGCTACTGTGGAGTGAAGGAGGGGAAGAATAGTAGGAGGAGATAAAGAAAGAGATAGTTTTGTAGAAAGTTGTAAGGACTTGGATTTGTATTCCAAGTGAAATATGGCATGCTTTTGGTAAAGGGGTGATGAGAGGTGTAGAGTGTAAGCGTGTTGAAACAGAGAGGCCCCTTAGGAGAATCATTTGATAATTGATAATTTGATAATCCAGTCAAGAGAGAGGCTCAACCACAGTGAACAGTAGAGAGGGTAAGAAGTAGTTGGATTTGGGATATGTCCAGAAAAGAAAGCCAATGAGATTTTCCAAAGAGATTGAATATGGGGCATGAGAGAAAGAGGATTTATGGATGACTCCAAGAATTTTGCCTTAGTAACTGGAGCCATGCCAGAAGTTTGTGCCTTTGAGAACTCAGCTGTTCTTGGTTTGGACATTTGCCTTCAGTCCCTGACCCCATTCTTCATTCTCTCACCCCAATTACAATCCTGTTCTAGACAGAGTTGCAGCTCTCCCTTAGGTGCTGATCAGGGTGTCAATATCCAAGCCTTCCCCCAAAGCATGCAATCAAGGTACTGCACGAGATGAAACAGGTAGTGCAAGGTCACCGGAGGAAACCTGATGGACACGGTGGCAGTGGAGGGATAGAGAATCAGTCCCACCCTTGAAGTCTGGAACTTTGCCTCTCCCATCTTTATCCATCTTTCTTGCTTTTTCCAGGATTTCTCTTGGGGAGATAGAGAAAAATGGACATGGACTCACCAGGCAGGTTCAAGAGAGCCAAGAGGAGGATAAACTTCATAGTGATGTTGAAAGCCTGTTCAAAGGGTGAAGTTCATCTCAGGTTTCTGGAGAACAAGAGGGGAGAGAGTGAAATGGGCTAAAGAAAATAAAACAAGAAGGGGTCCTAGGGTTGGGAAAAATGTCATCTGAATTATTTCAAGGGCAGTATTCCAATCCAGAAGAGATGTCCAAAATCAGAATAGGGTGTGGTGTTAGGTGTCAGAGGGGTAAGAGCAGAGAGCAAATATCTTGGTCTTTGACACAGTAGAGAATAGTTCTGGAATTCCTAATTATTCCCTGCTTCTTCAGGAAAGAATTTTCCTAAGCTGAGAGAAGTGGAAACTCACAGTGTCTCCACATCCCCCTCTATGGTCTCCCTTTTTCAAACTCTGAAGGTAAGTCCCTCTTTGAACTACATGTTGGATACTAACCCCTCCCCTCTGTGTGATGCTAATGCCCATTTGTGTGATACTGACATAGGACACATAATCCAGGCCTCTGTTGCTGACCTTTCTCCCTCTACCTTACACTGAACTCCTCTGAGATGTATTGGCCATTTCTTTCATGTCACTGCTTAGTAATTTATTCATCCAACCACATAACCAATAAAAGATATTATATGTCTAACTTGTGCTAGGCTCTCTCCTCAGTGTTGGGGATTAAAGACACCATTTCTGCCTTCGAGGTGCTCATAGACTGGTGGGAATGAAATGTACATAAACAGGCAGTTACAAGATGAAGTAGTCAGAGTAAAAATTGAGGTAAGTGCTTTAGAGCACAGAGTTAAGGACACTTCAGTCTGAATAGTATGTAAGAAAGAGGTAAAAGTTACGCTTTAGGTCAGTCTTAGAGAAGGGGGGAAGCTTGTGACACAAAAA
>PVKH010031366.1:0-12342 GCA_004027955.1 Chaetophractus vellerosus
AAAAAAAAAAAAAAGAAGAAAGATTTAAAATCAGACACCTAACCTTAAAACAGGAGGAACTAGATAAAGAAGAGCAAATTAAACCCAAAGTGAGCAGAATAAAGGAAATTGCAAAGATCAGAGTGGACATAAATGAAATAGAAAATTTTTAAAATATAAAGTCAGCAGAACTAAAAGTAGGTTCTTTGAAAAGATGAATATTGACAAAACCTTAGCTAAACTGACCAAGAAAAACAGAGAGGAAACAAATAACAAAAATCAGAAATGAAAAGGGAGACATTGCTATTAACCCCACAGAAATATAAAGGACTATAACAGGATAGTATAAGCAAATGTATGCCTACAAATTAGATAACCTAGATGAAATGGACAAATTCCTAGAAACACAGAAACTAACTACACTGACTGACTCAAAAAGAAATAGAAGATCTCACAAACCAATAACTATTAATAGTAAAAACAGTGACTCAGATATCAGAATCCTTCCCAACAAGGGCCTGGGTTTGATTCCTGGTGCCTCCTAAAAAAAACAAAATGAAACAAAACATAAGCAAACAAATGAAAAACCAACTCAGGGGAGCCAATGTGGCTCAGTGGTTGTGTACTGACTTCCCACATACAAGGTCCCATGTTCAATCCCCAGCCCTGGTACCCAATAAAAACAACCCAATAAACAAAAACTCACAACAAAGAAATGCCCAATTTTGCCACTCATTCCATGAAGAATTAATATCAATCCTCCTCAAACTCTTCCAAAAAATTGAAGAGAGGAAACACTCCCTAATTCATTCAATGAGGCCAACATCATCCTAATACCAAAGCCAGATAAAGATACCACAAGAAAAGAAAATTACAGACCATTATCCCTTATGAATATAGATGCAAAAATCCTTAAGCAAACCGAATTCAATAGCACATTCAAAGAATTATACACCGTGACAATGTGGGATTTATCCCAAGTATGCAGGGTTCAACATAAGAAAATCAATTAATGTAATGCATCCATTTATAGAATGAAGTGAAAAAAGCCACATGATTATCTCAATGGGCACAGAAAAGGCAATTGACAAAATATAGCACCCCTTTTTGAGAAAAGTATTTAGAAAAATAGGAATGGAAGGAAATTTTCTCAATATGATAAAAAGGCATATATGAAATACTCACAGCTAATATCACACTTAATGTTGAAAGACTGAAATCTTTCCCTGAGAACCAAGACAAGGATGTCCCCTGTCACCACTGTTTTTCACCATTATACAGGAGTTCTAGCCAGAGCAATTAGGCAAGAAAAAGAAAAGTCATACAAATTGGAAAGGGAGAAGTAAAATATTCCTTACTAGCCGATGACATGATCTTATATACCCCAAATCCTGAAAAATACACAAAAAGCTCCTAGAGTTAAAAAATTAAGTCTACAAATTGGTGAATTACAAGATCAATACACAAAAATCAGTAGTGTTTCCACATGAGGAATGAACAGTCTGAAGAAGAAATCAAGGGAAAAAACTCCATTTACAATAGCAACTTCTAAAAGAATCAAATATCTAGCAATAAATTTAACCAAGGATGTAAAGGACTTGTACACAGAAAACTATAAAACATTGGTGAAAGAAATTCAAGGACGATCTAAATAAATGGAAGTACATTCTGTGTTCATGGATTGGAAGATTAAATATTGTTAAGATGTCAATTCTATCCATAATAGTTAGAAGATTCAGCACAATCAGAATCAAACTCTAACATCCTTCTCTGCAGAAATGGAAAAGCTAAGCATCATATTTATATGGAAAGGTAAAGGGCCCTGAATAGCCAAAGCTATTTTGAAAAAGAAGAATGAAGTCGGAAGACTCACTTCCTGTCTTAAAACTTTTTACAAAGCCATGGTAATCAAAACAACATGTTCAAACAAAACAAAACAAAACAAAAAACATGTTACCGGGAAGCTGATGTGGCTCAGGTTTGAGCGCTGGTTTCCAGCATATGAAGTCCTGGGTTCAATCTCCAGCCCCAGTACCTCAAAAAAAAAAAAAAAAAAAAAGATACTGGCACAAAGACAGACATAGAGACCAAAGGAGTCAAATTGAGAGCTCAGAAATCAACCCTCACATTTGTGGCCAACTGATTTTTTGACAAGGGAGTGAATCCCACTCAATTGGGAAAGAAGAGTCTTTTCAACAAATGGCATTGCGAAAACTGAATCTCTATTTGCCGAAGAATAAAGGTGGACCCCTACCTTGCACTGTATACAAAAAACTAAAAATGGATCAAAGACCTAAATATGACAGCCAGAACTATAAAACTCCTGGAAGAATACATAGGGAAGCATCTTTAATGCCTTGTGTTAGGCAATAATTTCTTAGACTATTCAAAGGACAAACAACAAAAGAAAAGATAGATAAATGGGACCTCATCAAAATTAAAAACTTTTTTGCCTTGAAAGAACTTTATCATGAAAGTAAAAAGGCAACCTACACAATGGAAGAAAATATTTGGAAACCACATATCTAAAAGTATTTAATATTCAAAATATATAAAGAAATCCTACTACTCAACAACAAAAAGACAACCCAATTTAAAAAAATAGTCAAAAGACTTTAATAGAAATTTCTCCAAAGAAGATGTACAAATGGCCAAAAAGCACCCAAAAAGATGCTCTATATTATTAGCTATTAGGGAACTTCAGATCAAAACCACGGGAAGCAGATATGGCTCAAGCAGTTGTATACCTGCCTACCACATGTGGGGTCCTAGGTTCAGTTCCTAGTGCTTCCTAAAAGAAGACAAGCAAGACAGCAAGCTGACACAGCAAGGTAACACAACGAAGAGACACAACAAAGAAACACAATGAGAGACACAACAAATAGGAAGCGGAGATGGGTCAAGTGATTGAGCACCTCCCTCCTGCATGGGAGGTCCCTGGTTCGTTTCCCCCTGCCTCCTTAAAAAAAAAAATATGAGCACACAACGAACAGACAGTCGGCTCAAACAATGAAGGGGGTGTGTGGCAGTTTGATATTATTGATGAATTCCAAAAAGAAATATTATGTTTGTAAACTGGTCTGTTCCTCTGGGCTCTTGATACTCTTTGATTGTATTAAATTCAGAGGTTTCACTTTTACTTGATTAAGATTAGGGCTTTGATTTAGCCACATCAGTAGGACGTTGAGTCCCTGCCCCCTTGGTGGGCAGACACTCAGACAGAAAATGATGCAGAGGAGAGAGCTTAGTTTTGATACTGGAGCCCTGGGGGAGAGCCAAGCCGTTTGCCTGATAGTTTACAGCTGGCATTGTGGAGAGAGCAGAGCAGCTGAGCCTGGAAAGAGGCGAGCCCCGAGAAGGAGACGAGTTTTATGCTAGCCTACAACTGAGATTGGAAGAAACTGGGACTGTGGAGCCTTAAGAGGAAGAGGAAGGTTAAACCCTGGCAGAGACTGGCAGCCATGTTGCTCCAACACGTGGCAACAGACTTTGGTGAGGGAAGTAGCTTACTCTTTATGGCCTGGTAACTCTAAGCTTCTACCCCAAATAAATACCCTTTATAAAGGCCAACAGATTTCTGGTACTTTGCATCAGCACCCTTTTGGCTGACTAATATGGGGGCGGGGGGAGCGTGGAGAAATAAATAAAATAAATCTTTAAAAAAATCAAAACTACAGTGAGATACCATTTCATACCCTCTAGAATGATTATTATTTAAAACATGGAAAATTAAAAGTGTTGGAGAGATGTGGAGAAATAGGAGCACTCATTCATTGCTGGTGGGTGTGTAAAATGGTGCAGCCAATGTGGAAGACAGTTTGGCAGTTTCTCAGAAAGTTAAATATGGACATACCATATGATCCAAAAGAATTGAAAGCAGGGACTCAAACAGGTATTTGCATATGGGTGTTCATAGTGGCATTGTTCACAATTGCCAAAAGTTGGAAGCAACCCAAGTGTACATCAACCAATGAATGGATAACCAAACTGTGGTATATACACACAATGGAATATTATTCAGCTGTTAAAAAAGGGCTGCTACAACATGGATGAATCTTGAAAACATCATGTTGAGTGAAATAAGCCAGACACAAAAGGACAAATTTTATATGATCTCACTGATATGAAATAATTAGAATAAGCAAACTCATAGAGTCAGAGTTTAGACTAGAGGGAATGGGATGAGTGTAGGGTAAAGGGAGTTAATCTTAAATTGTACAGAGTTTCTGTTTGGGATGTTGGAAAGGTGGTAATGGATAGTGGTGATGGTAGCACACATTGTGAACATAATTAACATCACTGAATTATATATTTGAATGTGGTTTTAAAGGAGCAATTTTAGGTTGTATATATATTACTAGAATAAATATTTTATATTTTAAAGTTTATATATGAACTTGATGGTTTCCATAAAACTTGATCCCTGTTTTTGAACTTACATTTTAAAAATATTTTTCCTATGGAAAAATTTAAACTTATACAAAAGCAGAGATATTAGCAAATTAAACCCCTATATATTCATCATCCAGCTTCAAAATTATCAACTCTGTCAGTCTTGTTTTACTGACTCCACCACCTACTTTATCTCCTCCTGCATTGTTCTGAAACTTTCCAAGACATATCATTTCATCCATAAGTATTTCAGTGTGTATCTATAAATGGTAATATTATTTTAAAAAATGTAAACACAACAAAAGTAACTAATGAAGAAAGAAAATTTAAAGTCTTTCAGAATGGAAAGGAATAAGTAAAAGTATCTCTATTTGCAGATGACATGATCTTGTATACAGAATCCTAAGGAATCCATGAAAAAATCCTGTCTGAGTTGACCCATCACAGTTGCCCGGGACTGAGAGATGTAGAGAGATTGGGGGGTGACCACTAAGGGATGTTGGATTTCCTTTTTGGGTGATGAAACTATTCTAAAATGGATTGTGATGATGGTTGCACAAGTCTGTGAATATACTAAAAACTACTGAATTGTATACTTTAAATTGGTAAATTATATAGTATGTGAATTAAAACTCAATAAAACTGCTTTAAAAACCATGATACTATTAGCACACCTGAAAATTAATAACAATTCTTTAAAATCATTAATACCTTTGTCAGTGTTCAAATTTCCATTGTCATAAATATCATTATGTTAAGTTTGTTTATATAAATCAGGATTCAGATATGGCCCACACTTATGATTAATTGATATTTCTCTTTAGTTCCTTTTTAAAAATCAGGTTTAGTGAGGTATTTACATGCAATAAAATTTACTCCTTTTAAGGATATAGTTTGATCAGTTTTGACAATGCATCCAATAGTATGATCACCAACATAATCAAAATATAGGGAAAAAAAAGAACATTTACATCACCCCCCCAAAAGTTCTCTCATGTCTTTTACAGTCAAGCCCCACAGTCCCCCCCCCACCTCCCATCCCTAGCCACTGGCAATTACTAATCTCTTTCCTGTTCCTATAGTTTCATCTTTTTTAGGATGATCATATAAATACAATAAAAAACAGCATATAGCCTTTTTTGGTCTGTTTTCTTTCGCTTAGCCTAGTGTTTTGAGATTCAGCAATGATGTTGCATATATCAGTTCATTCCTTTTTATTGCTGAGCAGTATTCCATTGTATTTATGTATCACAATTTATCCATTTTCTTGTTGATGCACATTTATGTTTTTTGTATCTTGGGTATTTTGAATGAAACCTCTGTGAACATTACACACATAAGTGTGGACATGTTTTTATTTCTCTTCGGGGATTATTGATATAATACTTTATATGGTAGAGATATATTTAAATCAGTAAAAAACTATCAAGCTTTTTTCTCAAGTGGCTTGTACCATTTTGCATTCCACCAGCAATGTATGTTCAAGTTGTTCTACATCTTTAATGTGTTTTGACTTGAATTCTACTTTATCTAATATCAAGATTGCAATTCCTGCTTTTATATCGATTCCTTTTAATAGGACCGTTTACCTGGTATACTTGTGTCCATCACTTTATTTTTAGCCTTTTTGGGTCACTTTTTACTTCATGGATTTCTCTAGTATAGAACATGTATTTTGTGTTGCTTTGTAAACTATATTGAAAATCTTATTTTAGTAAGTGTTTTAGTTTGCCAAAGGGCTGCTGATGCAAAGTACTAGAAATGTGTTGGCTTTTATAAAGGGGATTTATTTGGAGTAAAAGCTTACAGTTCCAAGACCGTGAAAAATCCAACTCAATACAGTATAAGAGGTGCTTTCTCACCCAAGCCAGCTGGCACATGAGGAAGCAAGAAGGCCACCAATCTCTGCCAAGGTCTCCACCTTTCTGCATCTGTAGGCAAACCTGGCATAGGGCTTGTCTTTCCCAGGCCTCCACTCTTAGTCTCGGCGGCTCTGCTTTCTTCTCAAGCTCAGCTCTAAGTTATCAGGCATATGGCTCATCTCTCCCTGGGCCTCAGCTCTTTGAGCCTCTCAGGGACTTTTCTCTTTGCACCGCAGCTGTGGGCAAAACCTCTCTCACATGGCAGGATCAAATATAGTGGCTTCCTTTTCCTGTGTCTGTGTCTGTCTCTCTCGGTGTCTCCCTTTACATCAGACCCAGCGAGGGGGCAGAGACTCAACCTGAGCCACGCCTCACTGATGTTATCTAATCAAAAGCCCTAAATCGATCTTATCAAGTAATCTAATGAAAGGACACTCACCGAATTTAATGCAATCAAGGGGTGTCTCACCTACAGGAATAGATTAGTTTAAACAAAACAAAATCTTACTCTTTTGGGATCCATAAAAGAATCTCAAACTGCCACATTCATATTCATTTTTATGACTATCTTTGGTCTTAATTCCCTTATTTTACATTATTTATGGTATGTTCTTTCTGTTTCTTTCTCTGCCTGATAGCTTCCCCCGTCCCTCTTTCTCTCTTTCCCTCTCCCTCCCTCCCTGCCTCTTTTATCCCTCTCTCTGTTTTTAACTTTTCTTTCTGTATTTAAGAAGGTTTGTATTTGTTCTAGTGGTTCACTTTGTATTTATATCTTTTGAATATCCTTAGTGCCCAGCTCTCTTGTTTACTCCTTTACTATCTAGTTTATCAGTTTTTAATGGTATTATTTGATTCCCATCTATTCCCTGGTCAGTAATTAATTAGTTTATTCTACTTTCCTCTTTCTCTCTCCCTTCTCCCCCAATTTTTTAGTTACATTATTTTTACTTTGTCAGAATATGTACAATTTATATATTCTTCTTTAACCTTCATCTCTACATTTAAGTCTTTCATCTGTACTCAAATATACCAATGCTTACCATCAGCCCTTTTGCCAAAGTTATCTCAATCATTTTTTTGTTGTATGAAGTTCATCCTTTAGTTTGGTATAGGCATTGGCAAACATTTTCTGAAAAGGGCCATGTAGTAAGGCATTTAGGCTTTACAGGCCACAATATAATAAATTAATGAGTATAACTGTATTCTGATTAAACTTTATTTACAAAAACAGGTGGTGAGCTGGATTTGGCACATGGCCCATAGTTTGCTGACTCCTAGTCTAAGAGATTCCTCAGAAAGGGCTCCTGGATATTGTTCTTCCTGAATTCTTGCTATAAAAAATGGTTTTTCTATGGCTTTAACACTTGGAGGAAAGCTTGGCTGAATGTAAAATCTTTGATTCACACTTTCTTTCCTTGAGTTTCTTAAAGTAAAAAGTAGCTTCCTTGTGATATGTTGCTTTTGATAAGTCTGATACTCTTGAATCTTGCTTGATATTTTATGTTGGGATGCCTAAGGATTTTTCTATTTTAAAAGTCTAATAGATTAACTCAGATATCTTTCAGAGTTGACTGTTATAGGTCAATTTTTCTAGGTACCCTGTGGTTCATTTTTATATGTATATTTAGGGTTTTTATTTCTGTAAAGTTTTTTGGGGGTTAGAGTTTCAAATGTTTGTTCTGTTTTACTGTTTTGTTTATCAACTTCAGGGAGTCCAATTATACAGCTGTTGAATTTTATTTCCCTCTCTTCCATTTTAATCACTTTCTCTCTGGCTCTTTTCTATTTATTTTGCTTATATTCTCTTCATTGCATTCTACCTTTCTTCAATTCCTTTTATTAAATTTTCATTCAAATATAATCTCCCTTGGGCATCTTTTAACTTAGTCTTCATTTACTTTATAAGTTTTTGCATAATCCAGTTCATTTCCAATTTTAGTCAACTCTTATTTTATTACTTTCTATTTTGGTCTATTTCTGTTCCTACTTTGTGAATTTATAATTCAAGGTTTTTTTTTCTTATCACCAAATGCTTGTTTGAGTATATTTAATTCAGTTTGGAGAGTTAGATTCCAGTTTTTTCCTGCTTTGTAGTTAGTTTTTTGTTTGTTTGTTTAGATAATTTTATCAACTGTAATGTTTTGATTCTCATTTCCTATTTTCTTATGGCAGTTTTGTTTAGATAAAGAATGCTTACATCTATGCATTTCATGGGTAGGTAGGCAGCTTGGGTTGGTTTACAGGATTCCTAGTTGAAAATTACTCTCTTCTGTCATGGTAGCAAAGCACTGTTTCTTTAACTAATAGCTTTTTATTGGAGAGAAGAGATATTGTGTTTCTTTTGATTAGTCTTGTCTTTTAACAAAAATTTACCCATCTTGGTCTGCTTTCCCTTCACTACTCAGTCTCCAAGGGGTGTCTTTCCTTTTCTTTCAATTCTCTTCCCCCACAGTCAGTGTTCTGATCTACTATATGTGTTTAATAGTGTTTTGTGCTTTGTGTGTTATTTCTTTCTTTCTTTTTCTTTTTAAAGTTTTTTTTTTGTTATATATCCCCGCCCCCCTGCCTTTCTGTTTGCTCTTGCTGTGTGTCCAATCTTCTGTGTTCTTCTATGTCTGCTTCTTGTCTCCCCCCGTTTTTGCGGCGACGTGCCGAGTCGGCCCTCCGCACAGGCGGCTCGCCCCGCTCGTGGGTGGCTCCATTCCGTTTCACGGGCAGCTCCGCTCTGTGTTTTGCGGGCTGCTCGGCTCCGTGATTTGCGGGCGGCAGGTCCGTGTTTCATGGGTGACTTGCCATGCCCGTGGCGGCTCCGCCCTGCCTGTGGCGGCTTTTTGCCTTGCCCACGGTGGCTTTGCCCTGCCCATGGTGGCTTGCCTTTCTCAAGACTGTCTGCCTGCTCGGAGAGGTCCCAGGAACCGAACCCAGGGCCTCCCATGTGGTGTACCGGCACCCTATCCACTGGGCTACAGCCGGGCCCCTATTTCTTTCTTTGGATGATTTTAATTCAATCTGTTAAGAATTTGTTGTTTCTCTTCCCTGAAGTTTTAAATAGAATTCTATAACTATCCAAAAATGATTATGGCAGAACATTGAAAGGGAGCTCTGCTGGAAATTGATGTTTATTTTTCTACTTAGAGGTTAATTGAAGTTTGTACTGTTCTCTGTCTTCTAGTTTTGCTGTAGGGTAGGATTTGTGTGGTTTTATTTGTTCTTCTGCTTAGACTTGGGGGGAATGTGTGGAGAGAGTTGAATTTAGGTGGCCACCATTACCTCTGCTAACCATAATTTTCCGACCACTCATTCTTTTGGATACATTGTCAGAGTATATAGTGATTAACAACTATATTACCTCCTTTATAGCCACCACGTTGACTAGGTTTTACAGAAAAATTCATATTTAATAGTTAGCATTAGTTCTTATATTGGTGCTTCTACAGTTAAATTGGTTGTCTGAAGTTCTTTCTCTAGTAGATTTCTTAGGAAAGGCTCACAGAAGCAGTATTTCTTGTGTTACTTTATGGTCATAAAACCTTGTTGGTGGACTCTATACCTAAAAATTGGTGTATCTGTAGATAAAAACCACAGACCAATGTTTACTTTCTTTTTATATATGCTACTTTATTATCTGCTGGTATAGATTGTTGCTTTTGGAAAGTCTAATGGAAATCTGATCCTTTCTCTTTATGAATGACTTTTTCTTTTTACCAAAGGAATGTTGATGTTGTCCAGTGTTTTATGGAACTATATAATTGTTCTTTCTAGATTTATAAAGAAATTTGGGATGATTAAACTACATCAGTGGCCCGGCTGTAGCCCAGTGGATAGGGCGCCGGTTCACCACATGGGAGGCCCTGGGTTCGGTTCCCGGGGGCCTCTCTGAGCAGGCAGACCACCTTGAGAAGGGCAAGCCGCCGTGGGCGGGGCAGAGCCGCCGTGGGCAGGGCAAAAAGCTGCCATGGGCAGGGCAAAGCCACCACAGGTAGGGCAAAGCTGCCATGGGCAGGCAAGTCGCCCGCGAACAGAGCAGAGCCACCGGCAAGCATAGCAGAGCCGCCTGCGAGCGGGGCAAGCCGCCTGTGTGGTGACCTGACTCGGCACGTCGCCGCAATGGGGGGAAACAAAGCAAACACAGAAGAACGCAAAAATGAACACAGCAAGAACAAGCAGAAAGGGGGGGATATGTAAAAACAACAACAACCAAAAAACTACATCGGCATCACCACTGCCCCTTCTGAGTTTGTTCTCTCCTTTGTTTTCTTTTATTGATTCATTTTTTCCCCCTTTAAAAATTTAATCTCTTTTATTTTGGAAGGTTTTCTCTGTTTTTTAACTAGAATTTTACACTGAAAACTGAATTCATTAACTTTCAACTGCATTTCTTTTATACACACTTATGGTTATAAACTTCCTTCTAAGGACTATTTATACTATATAGTACAGGTTTCAATAATATCTAATCTATTGTTGTGTATTTCTAATACTTTGTAATTTTCACTGTGATTTCGGCTTTATTCTATGAATCACTCAGAAGTACAGTTTATATTTTGTTTTGCTTTGCTTTGCTTTGCTTTTTAGATTACAAACATCCTAGGAGTTTTTTCCTGCTAACTTTATAAGAAATACTAATTTTATTTCACTACTAGAAAATGACATGGTATATATGATAATAATTCTTTGGGGCTGGATCAACTTCTTCTTTCCTCTGTAAATGTAATCAGTTTTGGTAAATGTATGCGAAATCAAAAACAATGTATATGCTTTTTATTCATTAATTTTAGGGATATATATACACACTTATCAAGCTTTTGTTATTTATATTTTTCAAGCCTATGAATACCCTTTTCTTCACGTTTATCAGTAGTTTGAGAAAAGTGTGTTGAAATCTACATTTGTGGCTTTTAAAATTTCTTCTAGTAATTCTTTCAAGGTTTGCTTTATTATTTCAAGGTTATATTATATCTCCTGGTGAATTTTTTTCTCTTTTTCTTTTTTATATATTGTCATTAGTTCTGTCATATCAAATCTATGAGTTATAAATCTATGAGTTGGGATTACAATCCCCATTTTGAAAGTGAAAAATTAAAGCAATATTTATATATGTAATTTTATATAACAAATATTAAAAGGTGAAATTGGGTTCCAACTCTAGCTGAAGAAGAGGACCAGTGCTGAGATTAAGACTGATGATGTTAGAAAGTTAGGAAGCAAATCAGTGTGCTTCAGGAGGAGAAAGAGAGAATTTATAAATCAAAGTCTATGGAGGGAGGAAAAAAGTAGCATCAGAAATAAGGAAAAGGTGCCTGATGAAAGTCACAATGATATAGGTCAGAATTAGAAGTGACTTGGTTTTAAGTAAAGACCGGTGTCTCATTCACCTTTCTATCCCCAGAACCTACTACAAGGCCAGTCATGTCCTAGGTACATAATAGATTGTTTTTGAAGTAAAATAAAAATAAATAAAATAGAGTCCTTACAGTTATTTTGGGGAGAATACTGGAGTGTCCAATAAAGGTTACATTACTTTTCCTTTCTTATATTACAATTTCAAAGGCACTACCTTTAGTTATTCTCTTTTAAATAACACAAATCCAGAAAACTGAACCCTAAGACTGGGAACTGAGATGAAAATTTTGTTTGAACTATTTTACCTTCTTTTTTAGATTACAGTAGAATATGAAGGAACATTATTTTCTGAGTGGGATGTGCCAGCAAGTTGTTCTATAAAAAATAAGAGGTAAGATTTTTGCTTTGACCATCACTGTATGTGCTTATTTACATGTAAAAAAACATTCATGTAGTGTGGAGATTCGAGCTCAAAGCTGTGACTTAATGTATATTCTCATTAAAAGGGCATGAAAAGAAAATAAAATCACTTTGAAAATAGGATAGAAGTAAAATATTGCTATATTTTAAATTTATATGATTGAAGTTTTTAGGCTTAAAAAGTAGTAGGGGTGACTTCCAGGGGAGATGGCAGAGTAGGGAGCTCCAGACTTAATCCATCCACCAAAACAACTCTTTTTTTTTTTTTAAAGATTTATTTTTTATTTATTACATATCCCCCCCCTTTCTGCTTGCTCTCGCTGTGTGTCCTTTCTTCTGTGTCTTT
>PVKH010031367.1:0-12369 GCA_004027955.1 Chaetophractus vellerosus
TAAATGGATTAAACATTCCAATCAAAAGGCAGATATTGGCAAAATAAATAAAGAAGTGTGATTCAACTAAATGCATTTTGCAAAAGACTCATATTCAAAGACACAAGTAGGTTGTAAGTGAAAGGAGTGAAAAAAATATTACATGCAAATATTAACCTAAAGAGATCTGGGGTCACTATTCTAATTGAAGACAAAATAGACTTTAAATTTTAAAAAACTGGTATAAGAGATAAAGAAGGATATTATATATTTATAAATAGGATCAATTTGGCAAGAAGATATAATAACTATAAATTATGTGTGCACCTAAAAACAGGATCCTCAAATATATGAAGCAAACATTGAAAGAACTGCAGGGAGAAATAGTCAGGTCTACAATAATAGTATGATAGTTGGAGATTCAATATACTACTTTCAATACTGGATAGAAAATCATCAGCAAATAGAGAACAGGGACAATTTTTCATGACCTGGGATTCAGCTATGGGTTCTTAAATATGACATCAAAAGCACAAGCAACAAAAGGAAAAATGGAGAAGTTTGACTTCATCAAAATTACAAACTCCTGTGTATCAGAGGACATTGTTAAGAAAGTGTGAGGCAAGCTACAGAATATGATAAAATGATTGCAATCCACATATGTTGTAAGGGTTTAATATCTAAAAACTATAAGTAATATTTTACAATGCAACAACGAAAAGACAGACAACTCAACTTAAAAAATGCAAAAACGATTTCAACAAACATTTTTCTCAAGAGGATATAATAATGGACAAGTATATGAAAAGAGATGCTTAACATCATTAGTCAGGGCAATGCAAATCAAAACCACAATGAGATAACACATCACACCCACAAGGCTAGATATCCTTTAAAATATGGAAAATAACAAGTGTTGGAGAGGATGCAGAGGAATTGGGACTCTAGTGCATTGCTACTGGGAATGTAAAATGTTACAGCTACTGTGGAAAGCAATACGGTGGCTCCTCCAAAAGTCAAAAATGGAATTACCATATACTTGCCAACTCCAATCCTAGGAATATACTCAATGAAAGTGAAAACAAGATCTGAGATACTTGCACAACAATGTTCATAGTAACATTATTCACAATAGTCAAAAGGTGGAAACAATCCAAGTGTCCATCACCCAATATATGGATAAACAAAATGTGTAACATATATACAATGGAAATGTTATTGGGGCATGAGAAGGAATGAAGTTCTGAGACATGCGGCAATATGGAAGAACCTTGAAAACATTACTTTCAGTAAAATAAGAAAGGCACATAAGGACAAATATTCTATGATATCACTTATATGAGATATCTACAATAGCAAATTTGCAGAGATACAAAGTAGATTTAGGGGTTACCAGAGAATGGGGACACAGGCAAGGGGGAGTTTTTGGTGGGTGACTATAAAAAATTTGTAAATTTTTAAAATACCCCTGTTTTACAGAGAGACTTCCTAAAAATCTTAACCTATAAATTTCTACCTAATTCACTTGAATATAAGCTTTAATATTTGGCAGTCAATAATGCCCTCTTAAAAATTAGCCCATAACTACATCCTTATGACTTTGTCAACTAAAAAAGTTGAGAATTAAATTCAACTTAGCATACATAAATAAATAAGTTAGCCATAAATCCCAATATTTTAACAATAAATAAATGATGCAATGAATTGCCAATGAAGCAAAATTGGAGATGCCTTCATCTACAAATTTCTGATTTTTGAAAAGGATTAAAAACTTCCAAGATTTCCAGAAGGAGCAAAGTTCATTCTATCACTGACTCAGAAGGTAATTTCTGAAGTGGAAGTTTATACAAGAATGTTTTAATACTATATAAACACTGGTTTAAATAATATCCCCACAACAAATTCAGTAACAGTGTATATTCTGTGGTGTATCTTGATAAATGCTGACAATATGACACTATCATATATATACCCCCCAATGACAATTCTATCAGGGCTTGAGGTAAGTGTCATCCAATAATATGGGTTTTCTGATGTCAGGATAGGATTTATGCTATTCTTGAGTAGTGGAGGCCTGTATCTCAGTCTTACCTGCATGTAGAAACCCTGGAAAAACCAAAAGGATGTCACTTTAAGATAGTATCTGCATTAATCAGAAAAAGTAGTTGGTGAGTTGTTATTTAAAAATGGAGTGGATTCATGTGCAAAGAAGCTAGTTCTAGAGCTGAAGAACAATTTTAGTATAACTTCTAAGGTAAATGAAATGGAACATTCTGTGTTCTCAGCTCTCCAGCAAAAAAATATATATATATCATAGCTTCCTGGATTCCCGAGGTTTCTTGAACTATATTCAAATCAACAAGTAGTTTTCCCAGTCTAGAAAATCTATCAGTTGAAAATTTCCGAGCATTCAAAGTACAAAATGAATACTAGTCCCTGTCTACTGACCAGAGATTCTGCCTTTACTATACCAATCACATTCAAAATTTCAGGAATGGAATGATGCTCTCTATCCATGTAGAAAAAATTTCGGAGAATTAGACAAGAAGAGCTCTTTCTGTTTCACTTTTATGCCCCATCTACTTTATACTATGATATCTGAGAACTGTGCTTATCAAAAGAATCTGTGCTTCTTTGAATAAGCAGGTTATATGTCATCTTTCTAATAGTCTGCCTACAATTTTAGATGACAGTTTCTTATGTTCATTTTCAAAATAAGGAAATGGAACCTGCCAAACATACTGGCAGAAAATCTTGAAAAATCTCATTATGCTAGATAGCACAGCTGGGAAGTAAAAATGTGAGCTCCGCAACTCTCGATGTATGTGTATCTGAGCCTGTGAGTGAATATGTTTGTGCGTCTGGCTTCTTGATCTGGTAGCTATGATCATTAAACCACTACAGAATATTAGCTGATGCCTATATCTCATGCACAACTCATCTATTCAGTGAGGTATTACTGTATGGAGAGGATAAAATAAGATTTTATTCTAAAGGTATAATCCCTAACCTTGGTCATTAAATATTTTCTTTATGATACAAGTGCTCAAGAAGGTCTCCTGGATAGTCTTAAGCATACAATAAATGTAACTTTGGCAATCATTGTGCTCTTTCCAAGAAAGGTCAGGAGGAATATAGAATGTCCTTTAAAAATATACCGGCAATATCTTATCCAACAAAAAGTATACTTAAACTTGGTAATCACTATGTAACTTTACATTTGTTCCTTTTGGAGAGAAGCCTCAACATCTCACAAAATGAATGGAATCCCACCAAATTTGCTGGCAATACTCAGTCAAATCATGAAAGGTGCTTTGATGTTCCCCTCAACTCAAGGAAGAGATAGCAGTTTAACTATCACAGTCCTCTTTTCTGATGTCTACCAGAAGACAGTTAAAGCAAAATAGACATTATGTGGAGTGGGACCATAAACAAATATATTGGTGTCATGGTAGACATAATTGTAGAGTGTTAATCTACTTTAAGAATCACCACAAAGAGCAGATAGGAAGAAACAAATGGTTAGTAAACAAAAGCTGTTTAAGGACCATGATAAGAAAAAAGAATTTGAAAAGAATGTATAAAGGGTTATACTATATTAATGGATTAAAATTATTCATTCTTAAATGCAAAACCACTCATTTATTTCACTTTAAGTTCATTAATGTTTGTGAAGTGTTCTAAGTTTTTGAGAAACTGTACTTCTCTACCAATTTCAAGTAAGGAAAGACTATTTCATGATCATATTTTATAAATTTGAAAGTTGTAGGACCTCAAACTCTTGATGTCTCCATAATTAGAGTTGTATGTATATATATATATATATATATATATATATATATATATATATATATATTGAGATATATAGTTATGTCTTGTTCTCCAGGCTGCTATGACAATTACTACACAATGGGACGGCTTAACAACAGGAATTTATTGGCTCACTGTTGAAGAGGCTGCAAGGCTTGTTTCCTACCAAGGCTGGCAGTGTTCTGACTGGCTGGCAATCCTTGGATTCCTTGGCTTTTCCATCACATGGTGTGATCCTCTCCTTTCCCTTTTGAGTTCTGTTGACTTCTGGCTTCCAGGTCCTCCCCTGTGGCTTTTACTTCATAAGTCCTCCAGTAATTCAATTAATACCCATTTAGGTTGAACTGGCCACACCTTATCTAAATATACCATCTTCAAAAAGTCCTGTTTACAGTGGGCTCTGACCCACAGAGACTTGAATTGATATTAAGAATATTTGCTTGTTGGCATATATAATTCAATCTACTACAAATTAACATCGAATACACAGCAATATTTAATGCATACAATTTTATAAGATTTGACACATGTATACACTTGTGAAACCATTACTGTAATCAAAATGTGACCATATGTATTACCCCCAAAAGTTTCCTACTGCTCCCTTATAGTTATTGTCTCATGTAATTCCCCAGGTAACCAGTCATCTCTGTCACTATATATTAGTTTTAATTTTCTATAAATTTATATAAACAGAATCATATAGTATGTACCCTTTTTGCCTGGCTTCTTTTTCACTCAGCACTACTATGTTGAGATTCATCTATGTTGTTGCTTGTATAGATAGTTTGCTTTTTTTCCTTTTGTTTTGTTTTGCAGTTTAATATTGCATTGTATGGATTTACCACAATTTGTTCACCTATTCACCTGTTGTGGACATATGGACTGCTTCCAGTTTTTGGCTATTGCAAATAAAACTGCACTGATTTTGTGTACAAATCTGCATATGAACATCTGCCTTCAGTTCTCTTGAGTAAATACTAAGGAGTGGATAGCTGAGTCATATAGAAGGGAGTATTTTACATTTTAAGAAATCGCCAGACTGTTTTCCAGAGTGGTTGTGACAATTTCATCTTCTCACCAGCAATACATGAGAGCTCCAGTTGTTCCACATTTTTGCCAACAAACCAAGCAGAATATTTTAAAATTTAAAAGAGTGGCCATACTAAGTGTTGACAAGGCTGTAGAACAACTGTGAGCTTTGACAGTTGTGTCCATTTCATATGTGCTGACACATTTTTGCATAAAAGTGTTCATGGTAGTCCCTTTTTTCCTTTAAATATCTGTGGACTCTGCAGTATATCCCTTCACTATGACTTTTATTGGTAAGTTGTGCTATATATTTTTTTTCCTTCCTGCTTTTCCTGATCTTTTGCTACAGGTTTATTAGTTTTGATTTTCAGATTTCCAGCTTTTGGGTTTATTGATTTTTCTCTTGTATGTTTCTATTTTAAAATATTTATCCCTGGCTATATTTTTTCAATGAAATTTAGTTTATTTGACATTAATATAGCCATTCCAGTTTTCTTTCACTTACAGTTCACTTGGTATATCTTTTTGTGTGTTTTTCACCTTTTATGTCTATGTATAGAGAGTGTGTGTGGTTTTGTAAACTGCTTTATATCCAATCTGACAACTATTCACTTGTAATTTTATTTTTATGTGATTAGGCGTGATTATTGATGCACTTAGGATGGAATCTGTCACTTTTCCATCTGCTTTCTTAGTCATATATGTCCTTTTTCACATTTTTCCTTTTTCTACCTTTGTTTTAATGGAATATTTGTTTTATGATACCATTTTATCTCCTTGTTGGTTTATTGGTTATAACCATTTGTTTTGGTATTTTAATTGTAGCTTTAGGGTTTATAGTTTATATTTTTAATTTATCACACTCTACTTTCAAGTTGTATACCACTCCACATATAAGAACTTAAAATTGGTATACTTCCATTTATCCCATCCATATGTTTGTTCTCATGAAAGATGTTTTATTTACATGCCTTAAATTCCATACTACATTGTCATTAGTTTTGTTTATTTTTACATTTGCATTTTATAGAGATTAAAAAGATAAGAAATGATTTTTAAATTTACTCCCATAGTTAAATGTTTCAGTGTTGTTCTTTTACTTTTTATATATTTAGATTATAGCCCAGGATAATTTTCCTTATGATAAAAGATTTCCTTTAACATTTTTTGTAGTGCAGGTCAGGGGATATGAATTTTTTCAGCTTTTTATGATCAAAAATGTCTTTATTTTGTCTTGGTTTTAAAAATATGTTTCTGCAGGGTATAGAATTTTAGATGGACAATTTTTTCTTTCAGTATTTTAAAATATTGCTCCACTGTCTTTTCCCTCACATTGTTTAACAAGACATCTGCTGTCCTCTTTATATTTGTCCCTCTATCTATAGCATATGTTTTGCTCTGGTTTTTTCTAAGATTTACTCTACCACTAGTTTTGAGAAATTTCATTATCATATGTTTTTGTGTAGTTTTCCTGATCTTTCTTTGCTGGATCTTTGGAACTATGGGTTTATAATTTTCTTTAAATTTCAAAAAAAAATCAGCTATTAATTTTTCAACTATATGTGTATTTTTGCCACTCTCTTTTCTCCTTTGGGTCCTCCATTTACATGGACTTTAGACTTCTTGATGCTGACCCACAACTTATGGGTGCTCTGTTGTGTGTGTGTGTTTGTTTTATTCTGTATATTTCATTTTGGTAGTTTCTTTTCCTATGACCTCAATTTCACTAATCCTTTTTTTTCTTCAATGTCTACTTGAATCTTAATCTCATCCAGTACATTTCTCTAAAATTTCATTTGAGTCTTTTTTAAAAAATCTTCCATGTCTTCTCCAAATTTATGAACAGATGGAATATAATTACAATATCTGTTTTAATGCCCTCGTTTCCTAACTTTAACATCTGTATTAGTTCTCTGTCAGTTTTATTTGTATTTCTATAGATACTCTTGAGCTTTATTCTGTAACTTATTATGTTACTCAAAAACAGTTTACTCCATTGGATCTTCCTTTAAGATTTTTTAGACAGGACCAGCATATTGCTCAGCCTTTTGCTATGACACTTTTGGGTCCTTTACCCACTTTCTTATAATCATCAGTTGTTCCTGTCCAGTTGTTGGATACAGGAAATATTACTGGTCCAGTGTGAATGTTGGTCACTGTTTCCTCTGATCCTTTTTTTTTTTTTTAATGTAAGCCTTCTGTAAATTCCTCACACACATGAGTTGATCAGTACTCTGTTGAATATCCAAGAGGGAACCCTACTTTGCAGAATTCTGTATATGCTGGTTTCTACTCTCTAGTACACTGTTCTGTGAATTCAATCCTTGGCCTTTCCAGACTCAATTCAATCAGTTATATCTGTCCTTCAGTGCTTGGTGTCCAATGTCCTCAAAACAATTGTTTCATATTGTTGGTACACTTTGTTAGTTATTTCAGGAGGGATAATAAATCTGTTCCTTTTATGCCAAGTTAGCCAGAAGCAGAATCCATGTTATGTTTTATGAATTTTAGCAGTGTTTAGCAGTGTTTGTGGGGAAGACTAAGATCTACCTTCTGCTCTCAACCTTGGATACATATAATATTATCAAAAATGTTCAAGTCAGCTGACTAAGCGTAGAAAAAAAAAGCCGTTATAGGGCTGACAGAAGATATGCTTTATCCAACTAGATGATTAATTTCTTCCAATAAGCTTATTTTTGGCTTTTGTCTCCTACTTAGGTTTTTTAGGTCATTTGGAATTTCTCTACTCCCAATATATTGATCAATTTTATCCAAAGGCTTTCGTTATGTTATTTGCAAAAAAAATAATTCTTCCTGTAGTCTTCTTAAGGTCCTTTTCTTTTTTATTTGCTTGTTTTGTTTGTTTTGTTTTGTTTTTATAATGTGAAAATTAAAGCCAACTAAAGCCAGATACTCAGGAATTAGGAGGTCTTATCTTCTGGCTTCCATATTATATTTGGAAGTATATTTGATCTCTTATGTCATTTTTACCCTCTTATTCTGAAAATGAATGCACATCTAAAATATTCTCTCACATAATAATTTAGTTACTAACATCATTAGCTGTATACATCAGCAGAATAACTTTTTCCCATTTTCCACTACTTAGTAGCCAATTAAGGTATTTAATTGCTCTGGTACATTGTGCTATTTTTACTAATTTCATGTCTTAACCTTTAATATAATCAATGTAAAATGAGGAACTGGAAAAATATCACAGTATTTGTCTCACTAACAATTTGTAACAAGTTGGGTCTTTCATTTTCTTCAGTCTTTATGACCCTGTATTTATATTCTATCAAAATATGACTTTCCTTAAGAGGACTTTAATTTGATTCTGTATGTTTTGTTCTAATTTTTAAATTTTCAGTAGTCATAATATGATTTACTTCTAAATATCTAACTGAACAGTGCTCTTGAAAATAAACTCAAATAATATTAATAATTGAGGTCCATTTGTGTGAAAGATTATATGATCTAGGTAATAAAAGAAACAGTGGTGAAATTAACTTTGAAATAAGAAGGAAAATAATATATTTAATTTTCACCTTTAAAACTTTTTAGTGAATTTTTATATTATAATGAATGTTATAATTAAAAATCATGCATATATATCCAATATTCCCATCTCCAACCCTTCAGATCCTTATGTATCTCTTCAGATTCAAAAAAAGAAAACAAAGAAATCAAACTTCCCCAATTTCTCCACATTACCAAAAATTTAATTCTTGCACGTTCTTTACACATGTATTCCTGTTTTAGGATACATGCTTTCTTGAAATACTTGTTTATAATAGAGTTGCAATATAATAATCCCAGCTGTACTCTATTTAATAAACATACACTTGATAAAGGTAGAATTTATATTAATATTTCTCTGGTCTTATGAAACTATTTTGAACAATTTCCTAGAGAAATAAGCAGCCAACTCCATTGTTACTGCTTAAGGATAAATAAATAGCAAGGATGATTTTGTCACATCATGATGAAAAGTAAGGGTTAAGAAGAAGCTGGGTGAAGAGACAACAAAGACAGTGATTTATTGTAACACAGTAAAATCATGATAAATAGTCCTGAAATAGTGTATAATAGTGAGAAGAATATATGACTATGAATAGAACTTCTGTTATGTTTTCTTCTGTTTTATTTCATGTTGTTCAACTTCTTCAGCTTGAGAATCATCAGCCAGACTTAGTGAATATTTACTAAGTGTCTGGCACAGCACTAAGCTATCGGCTTTATTAATTACTAATTTAGTTCTAAGCTTTTTACTAGTTAGTCCCACAATCCTAAGGGTTAGGAATTATCAAGTCTATTTTTATAGAAAAAGCACAAAAAAGATAAGTACCTTGTACTTTGTAACTCAACAAAAATATTAAACGATGGAGCTGGGCTTTGACCTTAATATACCTCAATGTGCTTGTAACTTCTATGTGACACTGAACTCATGACTGAAATCCCTTCAGCCTGCAATACCAGATTAAGTCAATGTTAGGAAAGAATGGATAATGCACAATCTCATCATATAAATGCTCCAGATACTTTCCAACATGTTTTAAAAAATCATACTGATGGAAAAAGGGAAACGAATTGAATGAGTGAATTTGTTTTCCCCGTATCTGAGAAGTTGCCCTTCTCTGTGCTACTGGGTATCCTACTATCATTTATGTCTTAAAGATAAACAAAAATGATACACCAACGTCATTTATTAATTTTGTTCTTTGCTGTTATAAAAATCAATGAACCAGGAGACTCTTGTAGATGTCATTCTGTTTGTTTTGTTTTTACCTTTTCTTTTTCCTTTATGTTTTCTTATACAATTATTAAGATTATGGTAAAACTTGAAACAGTATGGAAGGTTTGAAAGTGAAAATATAAAAGTCCCCTTCCTTCAGTTCTCACAGTTTATTCCCGCTAACAGATTTTAGTGTTATTTTTCTGGAAACTTTCAAACTAGAGAATAGCTAAAGCCAAATAGGTTTCGATATATTTAGTGGTACAAATAGGTTTCGATATATTTAGTGGTACAAAGCGGGAAAAAGTTAATAAAAGTTGTCTTTTCCTTTGCCTTCTTCCAGGGACACCTCCCACTGGCTATGTTTTATCTTTTGTTTGTTTTGTTTTCTGTTTGTTTGGTTGGTTGGTTTTTAGGAGGTACCAGAAACTGAACCCAAGACCTCGTACGCGGGAAGCAGGCACTCCACCACTTGAACTACATCCACTCCCCTGGCTGTGGTTTTTACCCTCATGGACACATGACTTTCTTCTGGCTAGTGGGCAAGTCTAGGTCTTCTGCCCATATTAGAGGCATTGTTAAGGTTGTTCCAAACTATCTAATGTATTCAGATTTACGTCACTTTTTGCCAGTCTGTCTGGTTTTGAATTAAAATGTTTCCAAAGATGCTGCCTGTTTGATGGTTACCTTGAGCTCCACAACTTGTGGCTCAGGCCTCTGCTCCCAAATATCAAAGCCCCTAGACAGTGTTTGCCTGAGATGTGCTGAAAATACCATGTCCCTAAGGTAATGTGTTTGAAATGAACTAAAATTGCACTTCATAATTTTCTCCCAGAGTCCTAATATATTAAAATATATTTGGAAAATTTTGACACAGATGAGAAAACACAAAATCAACTATTATAACAATAGTTGATATAATGAGAAATAAACAAAAGTAAAGACCTACATTTTATGATAAGCATACAACAAAATTCTCAAATGAAATTTGAATATAAACCATGAACTTGTGGCAAATAAATATATTAAATTTGTATTTAAATTCATAGAGGCAGAGTGATTATTTGCTCCATTTCAAAGGTAGACAAATTAAAGAACAAAACTTTGCTGACCATACTGGCTAGTAGTTAGAGACACAGCTGAGCCTCAAATAACCAGCTATGTGCATGGACAAAAATAAGGAATTTCTATTATTTCCACATAATCTTTTGCTTTTTAGTCATCTGATGCTTACGTTTTTAGGAGAGATTTCTAAATCTTGTGAGTCATTTTCAGACTTTAAACCATAGTGTTTTCCATCAAATGGCAAATCCATTTACATTCACAGCAGCTGAGAGATATTTTGTTGTTTTTGTTGCATACATGGCCTTCTGCCTGAGCTTCTATTATTTCTTTTCCAGAAGAATGCAATAAATATGTTTAGAGACAAGGGACAAAGTTAATAAAAGGTTGTCCTTTCCTTTGCCTAAGACCCTGGTTTAAAATGAGCTATTTTCCCTAAACACCACATATTAATTGGACGGCTTCAGCCTCAGCCACAGACAGAAGCAGTGTAGATCATGACTATTTGCAATATAGCTTTTCTTGATATGTCGAGCAGTCACAGAGCATGGATATTAAAAAGGAAATTTTTTTTCTATAAGGAAAAGATGGTAGAGTGCAGCCTCTTGGTAGGTCAGCTAAAGGACCACTGCGATTGTAAGTTCTTGTTTGTGTGCATCCCTCTAAATGATTAATGCATGTTTTACAATCTTAGATCATTCATTCAAAACTATTTAACTTCTAGTTGTTTCATTTAAAAAAAAATGGTTGTTTCCATAGAAGCACTTTTGCTTGTTTAGTTTTTGCTCCGCTTTGAGGATCCTCCTATTATGACGCTACTAGGTGTACATACCTTGATGTGACTGGACTGTCTTAAATAGCTGATTCTCTGAAGATTTTTACCCATTTTAACTTAAAAAATGATCTCTTTTTTCTTTTCGTGGCTTATGAACTTGAAGTAAAATATTAAGCAGCTCTCTTGCTTTTTCATATCCTAAGAAGGTGGTATTTTTCTCTAAACTACTAATGTTAAGTTATGAATTTATCTTAGACAAGGACCCCATCTTTAATCCAAGATGTTTTCCACAATTTGAGCTCTACACTGACCCAAAAAGGCACCATTTTAATCTCCTGAGTGACTAGGTGCATAGCCAGGGTATCTGTGTGGATAGTCATTGAGGTTAATGACAAAGTACAGAAATGCATTTACTTTCTCCATTCCCTCCACCAATTTTTAAACTTTGCTTTTTTGGGAACCAAATATATAGGCCATTGCTTCTCAATAGGAACTAAGTTTGCTCAAATGTCAGGAGGACATTTGGCAGTGTTTGAAGACATTTTTGATTACCAGGGCTAGGGTGAGGAGAGAGGTGTCCTGTCATCTAGTGAGTAGTGGCCAGGGCTGTTAAACATCCTAAAATATTCAGAACAGCTTCCCACAACCTAAAATTATTGGTCAAAAATGTCAGAAGTGTCGAGGTTGAGATACCCTTACCTAGATGAGCACAGGTAAAAGGTATGGTATAGCATTAGACTAGTTTATATTTCTAACTCTAGTCTCCAAATCTAAAATAATAGTTTATTTTGTTTGCTGTTTTCCTAGATTCAAATAGTTTTATATACAAATATTCACTCATGCATTCACACACTCCTACAGTCATTCATTGCCTCACTCCAAATAAAAAAGTATGTCAGGGGGCTTATAAAATCCTAACACAAATAAATAATTGAAACATTTATGATATTAAAGACAAAGAAACCAGAAAAGTGTG
>PVKH010031368.1:0-12318 GCA_004027955.1 Chaetophractus vellerosus
CATTAATAGACACATTAACTAAAAATGTGAAATCAATATTCAGAAAATTGGAAATATGAATTGTATACAACAAAGATAAACCATATATTTAAACTATTACAGCTTACATGCTTCTAACCTACACAGAACACTTTAAAGGTGTGAAATAACAAATGTTGATATTAAATATAATTATAATGACTAGAATGACTCTGAACCCAAATGCCTTTTAAAATATTGATTTCTCAAAATGAAAATATTGATTTAGAAAATATTCATCACCTGTAAAAGTAATTCCTTTTGCTGATTTTAAACAAACACATATTCTTTGGTAAGAAAACAGAAAATACATAAAATATTAAGGTGATTATTCTCTATTACTTAAAGAATCATCAAGACTTAGCACATACCCTTCCACAAATATATACTTTATATATTTATGAATTAACTATATATGTATGTATGTATGCACAAAAATACATATGTGTTTATTTAGCTATCTGCAATTTTAAAAGATGGCATCATATTATCTAGAACTTTTGCAACCAAATTTTTCTCAATATATAATGAGTGTTCTCTATTTTTAAATATCCTTCTAAATTGTAGTTTATAATGGCTGTACATTATCTTTTCACATGTAGGTAATATACATTGACCAATCCCTTTTTGTTGGCTATTTGAGTTTAACACTTTACAAAAAAAAAACACAATAAATTCTTCATCCAAAATCTATACTTTTCACCAAAGCATGGTAAATAAAAGGAAAATAAAGCTTAATTGAACTTCATCAAAGATAATTTTTTTTGCCTCATGGAAGACACTGCTAATATAGAAAAGACAAGCTATAACCTGTGAGAAAATATTTGCAAATCACATATCTGAAGAAAGATTTCAATCTAAAAATATAAAACTCTTAAAAACAAGAAGAAAACAAATAACTCAAAAAAAAAGTGAGCAAAAGGCATGAACAAACATTTCATGAATGGGGAAATGAAAATTAAAACCATGGTGAGATACCACTATCGACTTATTTCAATAGTTAGAAAAGAAAACAAACAAAAATCAAATATCAAGTGTTGACAAGGTTGTAAAGACACTGGAATTCTCACATCTTGCCGGTGGGAAAATAGCACAAACACTATTAAAAACAGTTTGGCAGTTTTTGTAAATTAAACCTACACTTACT
Source organism: Chaetophractus vellerosus (assembly GCA_004027955.1). NCBI lineage: Eukaryota > Metazoa > Chordata > Mammalia > Cingulata > Chlamyphoridae > Chaetophractus > Chaetophractus vellerosus. The sequence goes on from PVKH010031368.1 coordinate 1,166, forward strand.
TTATGAACTCTAGGGTATATACCCTACAGATGTGAAAGCTTATGTCTATACAAAAATCTACACGAAAATGTTGATTGCAGCTTTACTCATAATTGCCAAAAACTGGAAATAACCTTTCAAGGTTTGATTTTTGTTTTCCTATTCTAGTTCATTAGTGTAATTATCATTATTTTCTTTCCTTCTGTGACATTTTTATTAAGAACATTTCCACTCTACAAGAATTTGATATAACCGATTCACTTAGCATTGCTTTTGCCTCCAGTGGTCAGGAAATTTTAATTTGTTTTGTACCATTCACTAAATGAAGATGTACAATTAAGCTGCTACTTTGAAGACATAACTTACTACATGCTATTAGTCGTTTATGTTTCTCTCATCTGCTTAGCCTTGAATAACAACAGTGCTGTGAGCTGTCAGTGACTACAGTGCAAGCTGTGAAATTACATCGTGAAGCAAAGTTGATTGTACTGGAAAGACTTTCCACAGGACAAAAGCATAGATCTTTCTTCACACAATTTTGGACTCATGCTAATGACTCATACTGTTGCAGGCAGCCACCAAGAAATGGTGTAAGAGGCCTAATGAATAGAAGAACTATACTGGCCTGAGTTCTGCTCCAAGATTTTAGCAACTGGATCATAGTGTGGTATGTAAAATCGGAAGTCTGACTAAACTTTCACTTTGGGACCTAGCACATATTCTTTCTTTTTATAAGATGAACAAATTTCTAGAAGCCATCACTCAGTTCATCAGTGTTTTTAACATTTTTCTGTTTTGAAGAGAACTGAAAATTTCCTTCTATGTTATTACAAAAAATTCTTAAGTACTCCCAGACATCTGTATTTTTTTAATTTTAATAAAATTCTTATTAATTATATTTGTGCATGCATTGCCCTGAGGGTAAAGAACATAGAGAAAGCCATTAAAATTGAAGACAGACATCCTTCTTAAGTTCTCAAACTTACTCTACTTTTGATTCTTTGTTCAACTTTAACTCCAACTTTGAATGCCTATATCCTAATGTAGAAGATGGAAATGATATAATGGTATAATAACATGTAGCCAATTGCGTTTAGACATGCTAGCATTATTGAATTTTTAAAAAAGACTGTAAAAAGCTAAGAAACTCTGTCAGTGTTTGAGGAAGACAATTTAAAGTAAATATTATTTTCAATGCAGCACTACAACTGGCATTGGTTAATTCATTAGTTACAGTAAAAAAAAAATAGTCCATCATATTTCCCATGTCACTGATTATAATATCTGCCATCTTTTTTCAGATACGGTTACCATGTACATAAAAACAGTAGTAATTAAAAATATATAAATATATATAATAGTTTCATGACGTATTTCTTTTATGGGAAATAAAAATTTGTAAAAATAATGAAAAATAATAATTTGCAAGCATATTATTTACTACAAAGCCACTAAAATAATTTATGGAAGGTCAATAATTTATTTATGACATGGAGAAACTAATACCAATAGTTTCACAATATTTTCCTTTAATCATGATAATTTACATCACTTGCTGTAAAAATATACTGTAGAAAAAGATTAAGCTTGCCTGCCCTTGGCCGTGGTCCATCATGCCCACCCTTTTCTCATTCTTCTTTAAGACACCTACATCAGGTATTCCATTGTCTGGAGCACCAACTCCATGACTCTCCTGCTACTTTCTCTATCACCCATGTAATCAGAGTGTCTATTCTGTCTTTATTGCCCTGCTTTTCACCCACAATGGAGATTCTTAGTTTCCAATTTGTCCACTAATTATGTTAACAGTACACATAAAAGCACATTCATGGAACAAGCAATATTTTAAGGGTAACTTTCTGAAGACAATAACCCTACCTTTTTTCCATGACACATGTGGGATGTCAGTTTTCACAACTAGCTCTCCTTCATAGTACATCTAGCCCTACAATTACACCCAAACTATTGCTTATATTGAATAAAATTATCAATAGTAACCTGAGATAGAGATATTACTGAGTTCTGAGGGTCCAAAATTTCGATAAAAATTATTAAACTCAAGTTTAGTTAATATACAAATAGGGAAAGGAACAAGTTAATAAATTATATAAATGTTCAAATGGATAAGCTCATTAAAAACCCATTACTTCTATTGCAATATCAGTAAAAGCTTAATAGGTTGTGATTATGGGCCAATTTTCCAGCTGAGACTTCTCGTTCTTGCAAAATGTAAACAGGAAGCAAAAGCAGTTTGACATGAAAATTATGGTACAACCAGATGTCATTCCACTTTTTTAAAAATTGGCTAAGCCTTAGCAAACTTCGTTTTAAATTATTTTTAACATTTTAAATTGTAATATAGATGCAAGATTCTTAATATACAAATTGTAGGTACATACCAGATGAGTGTATGTGTGTGAACACATAAACACAAATATATATTCTTAAAACAGATGCATTGCTACTTTGTCATCTTTATGTGGTGAAATGAGTGCTGCCTATACCCTGTCTTTCATCAATGTTTCAACCATTGCTACTTTATCAAGTGTCAGGAGTATTTATTAAACTGTTTGTTAAACACATATTCTCTATTAAGCATTGCATAAAAAAAGAAAAGGCTTCATTTCTTATAACTGAGTGACACATTCAGCTGCTGACATTTATCAAATTCTCAGACATCTATAATATACACCAGATTTATGGAACCTGATTCATTGAGTCCTTAAAACATTTGTTTTCTTCTTCCAGCTTTTGATTATTTTCCAGTCACACTATAACAACTTAGAATTTTTTTTTTAAATATCACCCAACTCTGACATCACTGCCAACCGTGCTGGTATTTCAAAGAACAGCACTTTGGAGATAATTAATTGTCAGTGTCCTATTATTTTTTATTAGTTATCTTGACTTTCTACTTAAAGTTTGATAAAAATCTATAGGGAGTATTGATTATATTTTAGCAATCCCAAATATGACATTTATGGTAAAGCCTCATCACTTTAAATATGTTCATTTTATCTGAAACATGATGTCAAGCCTGTTTGCTACCTTTCAAAGAACATATGCATTTTGGGTGTATTTAATATTTGGAATCAGAATAAATTGTCTCAATATTTTAAAGCTCTTCCTATCATCACTGTTATCAAGACAATAGATGATGGGAAAAGCTGCAATAACTTGCTATATATCTATATATCTGTTCTCTATATTTTTCAGGATCCTTGCATACATATTTTCAATTTAGATTATTTGGTAAAGAGTACATGGTGTTTCTTGAGTTATCAGCTATACAATGTAACAAACCAAGGAGTCACTAGCATACTTTAAACTGCTTACAAAACCATGTGAACCATTAACAGAACTCTTCTGAGCAATAAGCAAAAATGCACACTGCCAGGCTAATCAAGTTTTCTCTCCAGATATTATAATTTTTATCATATTATTTATCCAATTGTCTTTGGATAAGCATGTTAATAAAGTACACAAATATAAAATGGTCAAATAGGAAAGGAAGATTTCAGTGAGTCAGCTAACACAATAAAAAATAAACACTGAAAATAAGTCCACAAGGGAAAAATATTGATGCACAGCTTTCATTTTGACCCTGAACATAACATATAATATTCTAAAGAAGTAAGAATTTAAAGTCTTCTCTATATTATTTATTTGTTCATGAAGCATGTTACTAATCAATATAAATAGGCATTATTGCTTAAGGTGCTTTATCCTGAGATCCAACTCTTGTGATATTTTACTGTCAGTGTAAGAAAATAGAGCTTGTTAAAAGCACACAGTTTGCTGGGATTCCACAGAAAAATGGGATACTTATTAAAATTAACAATTTTATTGCATTAAAACATCCAACCGTACACTATTAGGGACACAACTAAACAAAACAGAAATATTAAAAATAGTAATATGAAAGACTACAAGGAATATGATTATAAATAGAAATCAGTTTATAGTCATTTTAATGAGGCAAAATAGCTTTCAAGAAAAAGTGTTCTATAAGAATAAAAGGAGATTCTTATATTTATGACAAGTACAGTCAACCAAGAAGATTAAATAGTCCATTATACACTTTACAACAAAGCTTTGCAAAATGTTAGAATTATTAGAAATAGAAAGAGAAAATGTTATTTCTAAATTTTTTAGATAAAACATTTTAAATATCTGTAATCATAGTTAAAGAAATTAATAGTCTTTTGAATGGGCAGATCAAGTAGACAGAACTTAAGTAAGGATATAGAAGATACGTATTATACAATTAGGATTATTTCTAGATTTGAATCCATAATTAAAACAAACAGTTTTGCACATATGTGTACTTATGTATAATATAATATGTAAACACCCACAGTAAATTCACAAAATTAGGCAGAAGAAATTAGCTGTATATTCCAAAAGGCAGAAACCATTCTCACTACATTTCCTTCTAATAATGCAATAATATTTTGAATGAATCACAAGAACTGACAAAAATAAATCTATATACAAAGAAACTTAAAATTTCTCTTTGAAAAGAAATTCTTAAGTTAAAAGCAAAGCAAAACTGTTGGCCACAGTTAAACATTTATTCAAGTGTAAGAAGCAACATGGTATTATACTCCAGCTCCATGTTTATCCAGAACTGGGTTTGAGTCCAAATCTGGCCTTACTGAGTGTGTAAACTTGGATCATTCACTTAACCTTACATGAGATAATCCATTGAAAGTACTTAGCATAATGTTTGAGTCAAAAAAAAAAGAACAGTAAACATAAAATTATTAAAACATTTATTGGAGGAAAACATACAGCCTAAAGCACATATGGAGCAAGTTGTTATATGGTGCATCATGGGAACACAGGCTCAGGCACAATATATTCCCACAAAATTGCTGTTTTTTTAATTTATCTAGCACAAAGATCCAAAGGAATGTGCTAAAATATCCCACCATGGCCAGTCCCCCAGGGAAGCCAACTGTTCAGGTCAGCACTGGTGGATGGTAGCTTGCACACCCTGCTTTGCATCTGGAGATGAGGGACAAATGTAGCTGATCCCCTGTGTAGGCCAAGTGTTCATCAGCACTGCATGCCTCAGTTCACATCAGAGATGAGGTGCAGCTGCACTGCCCAGGGTCTGGGTATTTATGCAGTCTAAGGGGAGAGTGCTCTGCCAAGAGCAAACTTTGTGGTCTGGCAAGCAGCTAGGGCTGGTTAGGATATAGCATCTCCCCCAGCTGCCTGTGTTCTCTTGTGAAATAGAAACATATCAAATACCTTTATGCAAATAAACACAAATGGAAACATACCAAACACCCGCACACAAACAAGCAAGAGGCAGAAAGGAAGGGTTTAGGTGAGGGTGAGAAGATAAACACTGAGGATGTCTGTGACTTCCCCAGGAGTACATCAATTAAAAAAATAAGAAAGCCTGAGAATAAGTGAAGTGAATATTCAACCCAAATAGATACAAGGAAAAAATGCATTAAAAATAACAAAGAACACAAAAATTGAATCAATGAAAATGAAAGTAAGATATTATTGAAAAAAGATAACCAAAGCTCCCATGGATTTGAGCAATCACAACAAAATCTCATTCTATGGAAAAATCAATAAATTAGAAAACTAAGGAACTCTTAATCTGTGTACAGAATTCACTAAGGTTATATTAGAGATGAATATACAGAAAAGCTTTAGCTTTACTACATGTCAACAGTGACATAACAGAGCATGATGAGGAATTAAAAACTAACAGGAGTGATGACAATTATTGAATATCTAGGATTAATCCTAATAAAAAGTTTGCAAAAACATTTATAAGGATGTCAAACTTTATAAAAGATATTATATATATATAAATCTATCTATTGTAAAAGATATATATATATAAATGAAAGACTACATGGAGATGCACAGTAAATTTCAACATATAAATTTAAAATATTTAAAATATCTTAATTATAGACCAAAGTACTCACAACTTCAGTGCAAAGTCAACAGATTGTTTTACTGTACGTTTAGAATAAATCTAAATACCATGAGGAAGGGAAAATGTTCAATAACATCCCTCCAAATTTTAGTACAAACTATGAGAAAAAAACCTTGTTTTTATGCATATGAATCTGCTTCATCAAATAATAGAGACTCAAACAAAAATATTTGTGCTGAAATAGTCATATAAATCAAATCAGTAGACTATATATTATGGTAAAGGAGATATTTTCAGTAGAAAATATCTGTGCTAGTCACTAAATGAATGCTCTAGTCAATTTGGGGAAACAACTTTGAACTCACAGTATTCAAAAATAAATTCTAAAATATTTACTTTACAGATTTAAACAAAATATTAATTAAAACGCAATTTTAAAAGAATTAGGATTTTTTTTATAATTGTAGGCTATAGAAGCCTTTTCTAAGCAAAACATCATACCAAGATCAATAATTGGAAATAACTTAATGCATTTAAGTGAATTAACAATTTAAAACTTCAACCTATCAAAAAATATCAAAAAGTTAAATGAAAAATGACAGAGTGGGAGGAAATATTCACAGTTTGAATAATAGCAAAATGACTAAGATGATTTATATATAAATCTCTCAAACACATCAATTATATGCACACACACACATGCAAATTAACAGAAAGTGTCCAAGGAGTTTTAATATGAAACTGTTAAATGTGATTATTTCTATGAAAGTATTTGAAACAGAGAATAAAATATGGGGTTTATAAATGTCTTCTTATGCTTTTATTATTATTTGAATTATAACTGTGCATATATTCCGTTTGTAAAAAGCTTGCAAGAAAATTATATTAACCATTATAAATTGATAACTTTTCAATATTTTTATCGAAACTAAAATAGAAAAAAATAAAATAGAGAGCCACTACATAGCACAGCATGGTAAAATAAAGAAAGCCAAAGATAAAGCAAATGCCTGAAAAACAGTCTGGGAAATGGGAAGATTATAGTCAAAGAAGCAACAACCAGACTTACAGTAGACCTCAATTTAAACAGTGTACATCAGAAATAAATATCAGGATATCTTCAAAGTTCTAAAAGAAAAATCCCTGCTCATGTGGAATTCCATCCCTACTTAAAGATAGCCTACAAAATGAATGATGCAACAAGGATATTTTCAGAGATAATCTTAGGAAAAGTGTCACCACCTTCTTTAACCAAAAGAAATATGTTTCCAAGTGAAAGTTCTAAGATGGAAAGAACAAAGACAAAAGAGAATTGCAAATATGTAGATAAATAATTTACATTGAGTTTAGATAACATTAAAAACATTAATAACAATAATAATAAAAACATACAAAACACTAATTATAAATCAGGGATGTCCTTATATGTCCTTTCTTAGCATGAGAATAGGGTTAATTACCCAATAACTTAGTTGTTGATAAGTATATTGGTCTGCCAAAGAGGTGCCAATTCAAAGTAGCAGAAATCTGTTGGCTTTTATAAAGGGTGTTTATTTGGGTTAAAAGCTACACAGTTACAAGTTACAGTTACAAGGCCCTAAAGAGTCCACCTCAAGGTTATTTTCTCACCAAAGTCAGGTGCAAAGTGTTGAAACAAGATGGTTGCTGATCTCTCGCTTCTGGGCTTCCCTCTATCAGGTGCAGGCTGGCATAGGCCTTGTTTCTCAGGGCTTCCTCTCTCTCTTCTGGCATAGGGCTTGTTTCTTTCCCAGCTTTCCTTTTCAGTCTTGGCTCTCTTCCCAGGGTTAGGTATAAGCTATCAGGCAAATGGCTCATCGTTCCCCAGGGCCTTAGCTGTTAGAACCTTCTCCTTTCTGTCACATGGCAGGATCAGAATGACAAAATTCTCTCCTCTTCTTGTGTCTTTTTGTGTGAGTGTCCATTTATATCGATCCACCAAGGGAGCAGGAACTCAACCTGAATTACGCCTTACTGATTTAACCCAATCAGAAGCCTTAAATTGATTTTTATCAAGTAAACTTAATCTGAGGCCCCTCACTGAATTTAATACAATCAAAGGGTATCACACCTAGAGGAAGAGATTTCTTTATAAACATAATATTTGTCCTTTTGGGATTCATAAATAATCTCAAACTGCCACAATAAGGCAATAGAACAATCATTAAAGAATGAAAAAGGGTATAACTACTATGGCAGTTCATAATTATTTTACATTTCTGGTACTTTGCATTGGCAGCCCTTCAGCGAATAAAACAATTACCAAGCTAAGAGGTATTGAAAAAAATGTTATCATCCAAAATACTGTGAAAAAAAAAGAACAAAAATAACAGAACATGCAAAAGAAAAAAAAGCACATAGTAAGAAGATTTAGAATTCAAAATTTGTAACTACATTAAAGGTAAATATGCACTGAAGTTCAATCATAAGATAAATATTGTTAGAGTAGTTAAAACAACAACAACCAGAGTGAAACTATACTATACTTACAAGACAAAGTTCTTATAAAAAATACAAGAATACAGATCTATTAATCAGGTACTATTTATTTTTAAACAAATGCTTTGAAAAAGTTATATAATATAATGAAAAACTATTCAATTAACTTGAAAGGTATAATAATGTAAATCTGTAACTTTAGCAGTGTATTTTCAAAAAGTATTTTTAGCTTATTGCCAAAACTAAAGGGAAAATAAAAGAAATTTAAAACTTTATATAGATTTTAACATCTCTCAGGAACTGATCGAAGTAGACTAAAAATCAGAATGCATTTATTTGTAAAACATGATTAACAAATTTGACCACATTGCTATACTCAGACCATACCATTTAACAAATGCAGTCCACACATTCTTCACTTGAATGTACCAAGAATTTACTAAAGTTGACCAAATGCTAGAATATAAACCACATCTCAAAAAATTTTAAAAGATTGAAAAATATATAGATTATATTTTCTGACCAAAGTGCAATTAATTAGAAATCCATAAGTGGTCACTAAAAATATTCAAATATTTGAAAAGTAAAGAACTTTCTAAACATAACTAGGGTCAAAAATAAACCATAATGGAAAATATTTTTAAAAAATCATAATGGAAATTGAAAAAAATCATGACTTGAATAGTAACAGAAATACAGCATATCAATTGCTATGCATTGTGGCTAATTTATGGTCAGAGGGAATTTTATAGTCTTCAATGAATGTATCAGAAAAGAGGAAAGTCCCCCTAATCAATGAACTAAGCATTCAGATGAAAAAATTAAATTGTAAGTAATAAAAGACAAATAATTCTGAAATCAAATAAAAAGAAGATAAAACACCTAAGGTCAGAAATAATTAAAATTGAAAATATTGGTATTTTTTAATTGAATCAATAATTAAAATCTTTCATCCCCCCCAAAAAAGATATCTCCAAGGAAGAATGCCACCCATAATTTAAGTATTAATGCAGACTTACAAAAACCCTTCCACAAAACAGATTTAATAAAAACAGAAAAGGAAGAAAGAAAATAATAATCACTTTCTAATTGTTTTAAGTAACTAGCCTAACTTTACACAATACCTTAATAAGCATGTTACAAATAAGGGACACTAAAGGCCTGTGTTACATAAAATTAAAGTAAATATTAGCAATTTGAAATTATTGATATCTAACATCCCATCAAAGTTGGGTTTATGTAAGAAATACAAGGTGTGCTGAACAATCAAAAAATAACACATACAATTCACCATCATAAAAGAATAAATAATTTTCTCAATAGGGACAACACAATTGATCAAATTCAACATCCACCTACAATAACTAAAAAAGCTCTAAAAAGTTAAGAATCAAAAATCAAAGAGCATTCTAATCTAAAACAGATTCTCTACAAAAATCCTTGTAACAGATACTATACTTAATGCTGAACTGTTTAAATATTTTCTTGTGATATTTAGTATGAGACAAGGATGCCTACTACCACCACATCTATTTAACTTGTACTAGAGGCCCTAGTCACTGCTATAATTTTTTTTTAAATCTCACTATTCCTACATGGTATAATCATGTATTTAGAAAATTCATTGTAATCTCTAAATAAATATTTTTAATTTATATTTGACATTATCAAGATTGCTGCTGGCTACTAGGTCAACATGAAAAGTCAATTGTATCCCACGTATTAGCAGAAAAAATGTAATATGGTACATTTTTACATATATACATATATGTAAAGATATATACATATATCTTAAATATATAAGATACCGTATATATCATATTATTTATACAGAAATCATGTAAAAATATATGCAACACTTTTACAGAGACAATTAACAACAAATGGGGGACTATACCATGGTCACTGATTGAGGACTCAATATAAATATGTCAATTCACCATACACTAACCCATAGATCAAATTTCACTCCAACCAATGTACCAATAAATTCCATATGGAGACTGACAAGGAGATTGCAAAAGATACGAAAATGCAAAAGGCAAGAATAGCGAATGAGATAAATTATATGGGAGGACTTTCTCCCCTGTATACCAAAGCTTTGTTTAAAGCTGTAATAGTTAAGACAGGATGACATTGGTATAAGAATAAACACATCAACCAAATAAACAGAATAAAGAGCTACACATATATGCTCACTAGATTTGTCACAAATGCACACTGCAGATGATGGGGAGAAAGTAATAAATAAGGAATAAGTAAGCATCTGTAATTAGATATTTAAATGGGAAAAATTGAAATAGACTCCTTACCCATAGCATTTTAAAAATTCATTTGTATTGGAGGTCTTAATGTGAAAGGGGAAAAAAAGTTTCTAGAAGATAATGGATTTAATAGAATGATATATTATGAAAATGAAAGCAATATTTTTCAGACCTTGCCTAAGACAAAGATTTCTTAAAGAGATTTTTAAAAAGAACAATCTATAAGTTACATGATTGGAGTTGATAAATTGAACTGTATGAAATTTTGAGCCTTTTCTTCATCAAAAACATTAAGTGAGTGAAAAGTAAACCTCAAAGTGAGAGAAGGCATTTTAGAAAACATGTGGTGGGCCCGGCTAGATAGCTCAGTGGATAAAGAGCTCGCTGGGAAACCACATGGGAGGCCCTGGGTTCGGTTCCCGGGGACCTCTCCTAGCGGGCAGACCGCCTTGAGAATGGCAAGCCGCCATGGGCGGGCTGGAGCCGCCGTGGGCAGGGCAAAAAGCTGCCACGGACAGGCAAAAGCCGCCACGGGCAGGGCA